>JFHB01000316.1:0-25459 GCA_000729835.1 Atkinsonella hypoxylon
AAGTAAGAGCTTTTATAACTACTTAATATATCTAAATTAATCTCTCTTTTTAATAAATTAAAGGCAATATAAATATCCTTATATATTCTATATATAACGAAGAGATATCTAGTATATATAACCTTCTCTTTTATATATACCTCTAGTTAATAAATAATAGTGCAAGAGACCTTTATATATATTATTACTATAAGCTAAATAGTATCTAGCTATAAGTAGGTATATCTTCTATATATACTCTCTATATACAATATACTAATCTTATATAATATAGATATTCTCTGCAATATTTAAATATCTTAGTGCTATAAGTAGCACTATTATAAGATAGTACTATATTAACTATATACACTTTAGCCTATTAAGTAGAGTTTAAGCTATTACTTATAATATAGATATAAAGTAAGTAAGAGGTAAATATATAGAACTTATTTAGTAGCTATATACTAATAAAATACTTATAGGCTTAAGTAATTACCTATATAAGAAGTATTTAGTGTATATATAGTAAGAGCATCTTAAATATTTATTAATCTTCTGCTATATATATATAGAGTATAACTAGCGTAAGTCTTATTAAGATACACTAAACAAAAAATTTATTATACCTCTTTTAGATATATTATCTTAAGAGGAATATAAAGTATATATAGCTAGCTTATATAATATATATTTAAACTATTAAACTTAGTTTTAGTTAAAGCTTTAGCCTTAAGTAATAGCTAAATTAGTACTAGCTATATCTAAGGTATCTTCTAAATAGAGAATATATACCTTAAAGAATATAAATATAGAAGAAAGTAGCTATTAGAAAGATTATTTATCTACTAGAATTAAGATCTCTTTTCTATCTATAATCCTTAGGTATATATATAGATATCTTAAGTAAAGTATATACTAACCCTATATTAGGTTAAAATAAGCTACTTATAAGAAATATTATAAAGTAGAGTTAGCTGCTAAAGAGAGAGTAAGTATAACTTAGTAAGATACTTTCTATAAGCAGTATATATTTAAAGCTATTATTAGAAAAGATAAGGTAAATTATAGGTAAGTAGTAAGAAGAGAGTAAGATAGCAGCCTTCTATAGAACCTAAGAAACCCCTATAATTTACTTACTCTAATATTAAGTATATCTATACTATATATATAGAATATATTCTGCAGTTAAAGTCTAAGCCTTACACTAATACCTATCTGCCTTACGCAACTACTAACAGCATTATAAGTAGCTAATGTATTAGACACCTCTAATATATATAAAGGTATAGATAATGCGCAATCACTAATAACAACATAGGTGGCTGATATATTAGATACCTCTAATATATATAAAGGTATAGATAATGCTTAACTACTAACATCAGCGCAGGCGGCCGATATATCAGACACCTCCGATATATATAATGATATAGATAATGCCCAACTACCAACAGAAACGCAAGTAGCTAATATGTTAGTATTGAAAATAATAGGGATTACAGGACTAGATAGAAGAGGGTAGTGGTCTCTTATATTTAGCACCTGTAATTGCTCTTAGCAATTATCACGTAGTGGAAGCAGCAGCGGCCTAAATCAAGCTGTAGTGTATAGTACTAGATCACGTAGAGGCAATAGATAACTGTAATAGTGGTATCTTTATATTAAGAGCGCTGTAACAAACAGTGAGGGTAGGATCTTAAATCTTTCCAGTCCCTTATAGACCCTCTAACTATATCGGCGGGCTATAGTCGCTAGAAGGGGCTTGTGGGTGTTACGGTGGGATCCGACACGGGTTTGTTGGAAGTAACGATAGGTTGTTGGATTCAACAGGTTATGCAAAGATTCGTGAGAGGAGTTGTAAGAGTTGCTGTAGGGAGCATTTAGTAATAGTATTCTAGTAAATAATAGTTAATTGTTTAATCTAACTACCTAAGTGTTGCTTCTAACTACTTATATATAATTACAGTTATATACACTAGTAACCTATAGGTCTATATAATTATTCTATAATAAGTACTACTTCTACAAAAAAGATTAGCTGTTTTAGCTGTTCTAAAAATTAAGTGTTAGTTGTTAGAAGGTGTATTAGATTAAACTAAATAACTCGTTAATCTAGCTATTATAAAAGGCACAGAAAGGTAGTTGTTATTTTATTGCGCAAGTATACGTTGTTGTTGTTATAGTGTAATCTGCAGCGTAGGTTGCTATATTTACGTATTTTCCTGCGCACTTATAATGCCTAAATTACACTTATAATCTAGTAACTATTAAATCTATATATTAAATTAATAGATTTCCTTAGACCTAATAGAGCGTTAAAGCTTATTCTATATTCTATATATAAGTAAAGTTGCGTAAAATTATTCTAGATAATATTAAATCCTATAAATTAATCTTATATAATAAAGCTAATTTATTAAATCTATATAGCATATTCTTTATATAAGATTATTCTATACAGTATTAAAAGTATTAAAAATTAATCTATATTAAAGTAAATTTTCTATTAGATCCCTTTAGTGTATTTCTTTATATATATACAGCCTATTCTAATCCTTAGGCATTAGTAATAGCAGTAAATTGTTAGTTAGTTGTAGTAAGCTGTTAGTTCTCTCTAGAAAGTAAAGCTAAAGGATATTTCTAGTGGCTTTAGGAAGAGTTTTGCCTAAAAGGCACTAGTCTTACGCTTAGTAGGCGTTTCTACTAGTTTACCTACAGCTAGCCTCTTAGTTAGCGTTTTTACCTTAGTTAGCATTAGCTTTACTGTAGAAGGTATCTTTTGTAGAATTAATAGAGAGAAATACATTAAAGATAGGTTAATTAGTATAAACTAAGCACTTCTTCTATATTAAATAGTGCTAAATCTATTACTAAAGACGCCTTATATAGCAATAAGCTAGTTAGCTAAGCGTTCTAAGAAGTCTGCGTAAATATAGTTAATTTTATATTGTAAGCGTCTACTTTCTGCCTACAGTATATTAATATTGCTAGCAACCTTTAGTAAGGTTTTATTTTTATTAATAACGTTATTAATACCTTTATTAAATTAACTTATGCTATTTAGTTAGTTGTATATACTGCAGATAGCAGTCTATAATTTGTTAAACTGCTTGTTAAATAGACCTCCTTTAGCCTTTATTCTAACCTAGTTAATCTTTTTATTTAACTTATTAATTTTAGCAATATAGAGGTTAAGTTGCTTCTATACAGCGTTGCTACCTATAGAAGTGTCCTTAAGGTAGGCTTTAATTATTTCCTTAGCGTTAGATTTACACTTCTCCTAAAGGAGACTGTTACACTAGCTCTAGGATTGCACCTTAGCTAATAGAATAAAGAGTAAGTCTATACAGCTAATACTAGCTAAGTGTTATAGACTCGAGCCTTAGGCTTAGGTCTTTTAGTAGAGGGAGGACAGCAGGAGAGGGACAGAGATCTATATAGGTAAAGGGATAGAAGTAAGCTACATTTGTCTAGAGGTTAGCTAGGCTTCACTAGGCCCTAGAGAGAGAACCTTAGCTATAGAGTATATACTAAAAGGGGCTTCTAAGGGAATAGACCTACCTCTATATATATAGTATAGAGGTATAAGAAGGCTTTTAGTTCCTTCTCTCTTCCTTCTTTCCTCCCTATAATTATAGTTCTTATTATAAACGCTAGTTAGCAGTAGCTACTAAGTTAGTTTATTATATACTATAATTATTCTATAGATAGAACATTAGTAAGAATAATATTGTTTAGTTATAGCAATAAAGGCCTAGCTAGTTAGCTTAAGTACTCTTTTAACCTCTATAGAGAGGTAGAGAAAAATATAGTAGAAATTAGCTAAAAAGCAGCAGAAATTATAGTACTTTACGAATTAGTTAAGAGCTAATCTCTATAGATAAAGGAACTATAACGCTTTATAATAAACTATATATAGAAAGAGAAGCAGCTTTAAGCTGCAGTAAGCTAGCAGCTAGAGGAACTTAAACAGAAGCCTTTACCTATAGTAAACCCTTATAATAGAAATAAATAGAGCTTTTAGGCCTAGTAAATAGTAATTACCTAAAAGCTCTAGGCTAATAGTGCCTTTATAGGTATAATATAGAACTAGTAGTACTATCTATACTAAAGCTTATTACTTAAGGTCTAGTAAAGAGTAGCTACCTATTATAAGGTAGGTAAAGTAAAGGAATATAATATATAGAGGTTCCTTAATTACTTAAAATTAGTCTTTATAGATTCTTACTAATAGAACTAAGCTTTAATTAAGCTTAATTAGCTTTAATAGAGTAATAATAAGTAGTTTATAGAATTCTATATTTATTTTAAGGAGAAAATTACATTAGTAGAAGAGGCTAACTAGAATAATAGCGTAAAGTTAGCTAAGTTATAAATAGTGCTTAATAAGGAAATAAGAGATTACAGTATAAAAAGGGATATTCTCTATTATAACTACCTTTAGGCAGTAGAGCGCTACTGCAGTATTACACTAAACCTTAAGTTATATTATATTAAGGAATAACACTAGCTAAAATGCAGCCTTAGCTCTAAAGGGCCCTAGAATAGCAACATTAAGATAACTAAGGTTAACGCTATAGAAACTTAATAAAGATAGAAAAAGAGCGTAAAGAAATCTAGAGTAAAATAACTAAATAAGGATACTTTATAAGTAAAGTAAGCATTTAAGGCTAAACTTAAAAAATATTGCTAAAAGAGGTAATACCTTTAGTATAGGTTATTTTAACACTATATTTAAGGATATAGATAGTAACTAATAGAACGTAAGCTAGAGTTAACTAGTGTATAAGTAGCAGTAATAGATAATATATAGAAGAAGAACTTTAATAAGTTAAAAAAAGGCTTACCTTTAGCCTTAAGCTTAGTATAAAGGTAAAGGCAATATAAACAATATAATAACTCTTACTTAATAGGCAGCTAGAAAAAGAATATAGAGAGATAACTAAGAAAATAGATATATTACTGTTCTTTATCTCTATACTCTTTAACTAACTATTATTCTATAATATACTAATAGATAGTAAGTATAACTACTTTACTGCAATAAGTAAGAGTTTAGCGTAATACTTTAGCCTAAAGTAAGTTCTATTGCTATATAAAAGAATAGTATAAATAGCAGTAAAGGTTAAATAGTAGTTCTATAATAGCTACTAAAGAAGCACCTTAATTGCTTCTTTAGTTTACTTATAAGTAGATATTAATAGCTAGGTCTTCCTAGTAGTAGCTTATATAATCCTAAGCTTAACCTAAGATTATATCTTTAGAAGCCTATAGTTAGCCTATAATAGAATTATTCTTAACGCTACTAGCTAAAGCCTATTAGTAGGTAAGGCTAAGGGCTTTATAATTTAAGCAGTAGAAGCTTAAGACGTTAAAGACCTAATAAGACTAATATTAGTAGCAATTTATAGCGCTTTAATAAAATAGAGTAAGAGCTAAGAGGTTGCTATACATTTTATTGCTATAAGCCTTTAGGAAATTACCTCTATATTATTATTATAAATATCCCTAAAAGGCCTTAATCTACTAATACTACTACCTAAATTAAAGGACTTTTATAATCTTTTTAAAGAAAAGAAGGCCTAAGGCCTTCTACTGTATAAAGAGAGGCTAGATTACTATATTAAACTAAAATAGCAGCTAAATAGCTTCTTACTATTACTGCTGTAAGCTCTACTATATAATATACTATAGAACTATTTATTAGAAATTAAAAGGTAAATAATAAACTTAATAGATAAAGGATAGATTTAAGCTAGCTTCTTTTTAGCAGTAGTACCTATTCTTTTAGCTAAAAAGCTAAGTAGAGAATAGTAATTCTATATTAATTATTAAGCCCTTAATAAGATTATAGAATAGAACTATTATTTACTCTTCTTAATAAAGAAAATACTTAAGTTATTATTAAAGGTATATTAGTTTACTAAACTAAATATATAGTTAGCCTTCTATAGAATCTAGATAGTAAACAGTAAGAAGCACCTTATAGTATTTTATATCTAGTTTAGCCTCTTTAAATAGCTAGTTTGCCCCTTTAGGTTAGTAAAGGCTTTAGCTATATTCTAACAATATATTAATAGTGTGCTAGAAGAGGCTCTTAAAGATTATATAACTGCTTATCTAGATAATATCTTTATTTACACTAAAGGTTCTAGGAAAGACTATATATATAAAGTATAAAGAATCCTAGAAAAGTTACAGTTAATAGAGCTACACTTAGATCTTAAGAAATACTACTTTACTATAACTAAAGTTAAATACCTTAGCTTTATAGTTATAGTAAGAAGGGAGATATACTTAAATTTAAAGAAGATTGCAGCTATTTAGAAGTAGTAAGCTTCTACTAAATTATAAAGAGTATAAAGTTTCTTTAGATTTATAAACTTTTACTATAACTTTATATTAAATTTCTTAGATATTATAAAGCCTTTAGTTAACTTAATAAAGAAAGAAGTTCTATTTTAGTAGATAGAGAAATATAAGAGGTTATTTATAAGGCTTAAGGAGGCCTTTACCTTATACTTAATCTTAGCCTAGTAGAACCTTAAGAAGGATATAGTAGTAAAGGCTAATTACTTAGAAGAGGCCCTTAGTAGCTATTTATTCTAATATAATAAAGCTAGTGTACTACAGCCTATAGTATACTATTTAGCTAGATTATCTCTAGCTTAATATAACTATACTATTTATAATAAAGAACTTTTAGCAATAATATCTTACCTTAAAGCCTAAGCAGTAGAGTTATAAAGAGTAATATATTCTTTTATAATTCTTATAGACTATAAGAATCTAGAATACTTTATATCTCTATAAAAGATCTTTAAGCGTTAAGCTAAGTAGGTAGAGCTTCTCTCTCTCTTTAACTACTACCTATAATACTGCTTAAGGCTATAAGTAGAGTAGCTAAATATATTATTATAATAAGAGTAGAATTAAGATAGAGTAATACTATAGATAGGCTAGGTTCTTTAGCCTCTCTCTATTAGCTACCTTAGCACTCTCTATAGAGATAAGGAGAAGAAGGAGATTATAGAGAATATTAAAATAGAAACAGCTAGTAAAGTAACGCTAGAAAGTTAACTAGCTATAGCTTTATAGGTACTAGCTAGAATAACGCTATTTCTAGATAAACACTTATAGAGCTTATAGAACTAAGGGGTGCAAAAAGACTTAGTATACTTAATAAGGTTAAATATAGTTTAAAAGAGAGAGAAAAGATTTTTATTAAAGGTAAAAATATAAGAATAAATTGTAAACTATACCCTTAATATATAAAGAGCATTAGTTTACTAGAGCTACCTTTAGGTCCTTAAGTATAAGCTGTTAACTACTATACTAATATATAGAATATATAAGTTACTAATATTAGGCTACTTAGAATAAAATACTACATTTTAGGCATTAATATATAACTATTACTAGAATAGGCTGTTCTAAGATATTACTTAGTATATTTAAAACTGCTACTATTACAGCAGCTAGAAGAGTAAGAGGTTATAGTAAGGCCTCTTACAACCTATTCTAGCGCTAAATAGATATTAGTTATAGATCTCTATAGATTTTATAATAGATTTACTAGCGCTAAACTAGGCTGCACTCTCTTACTTAATAGTTATTACTAATTAACTTTTAAAGTATATATAGTTAAAGGTAATAACCTCTATAAAGGCAGAGAAATATACCTAGTAGTTTAAGTATTATTAGTAGTAGTTTTATAGGTTCCTAAAATAAATTATCTCTAACTATAGTTTAAATTAGTTAAGTACCTTTTAGACTACTCTTTATTGCCTTATTAGAATTAAATAATTACTATCTATATTCTATTACCTATAAATAAATAGTAGAATAAAGAGAGTTAATTAAAAAGTGTAAGTAATTCTATAGATTATAGTTACCTTTTTACAGTTTAACTAGCTTAAATATCTCTCTATATATTAGCTAGCTATTAACAATAGAAATTCCTTAGTAACTAGTATAAGTTTAAACTAAGCAATATATAGGTACAATATAGACCTTATTTAAAAGCTTATAGATAAAGAGAAGTTCTAAGTTTTATATAAAGAGTAAGCTTTAGTGTTCCTTAAACAGCTATAAAAGAGTATAAATATTACTTAAGCTATAATTAACTTTACTTAGTAAAGGTAGTAAAAGCAGTTAAATAGAAGCTATAGGCTAGTAGAACAGTATAAAGTAAAGAACTTAGTTTAGCTAATACTTTATTATATTAAAATAAACTGCTTAAGTTAGAAGCTTAATTAGGTTATAGTAAAGTATATAGTTATAAATATACTAATACCTTTAACTATAAAGTTAGATATTTTACTAGGAATTTACCTAGTCTTCTATATTAACCTTATTAAGTAAGCAGTAATAAACCCCTTACTTTTCTAGTAATTAGTAAACTTAAGGCCTAATTCTAAGCTAACTATAATAGATACTAACTTATCCCTTAAGGAATATAAAGTAAAAGAAATTTTAGCTACTAAAAACGCTTTAAGCTAAAGAAAATACTATTAAGTGCTTATTAAGTAAGTAGAATTTATTTAGCCTATATAGAAACTACTAAAAAACTTTCTTAATATAAAGGCACTAAATTAATTTAAGTTATAGTAAAAAGATACTTAATTTAACAATAAGCTTAATAAAAGTATAGTAAAATTTTATATAGACTTTAATAATAACTTAGTTACCTTTAACTAAAAAATAAAAGAAAATAAACTCTTCTTTATAAAGGTCTATATAACTATAAAAAAAAAAATAAAAATAAAATAAAGGAAATTTCTTAGTAAGTAGTAAAGGGGCGTTAGTGCTTATAGTGTAAAGGTATAACTACCTAAAAGGCACTCTATTACTCTCTAAGCAGTTGCAAAATAGAAGCTAAAGGAACTATATAGTGTCCCTAGAGTAGCGTAAAAGCTAGAGCTAAGATAGTAGCACTAGCAGAAAGTATAAAGGCTAGAGTAAGTAAGAATATAACTAGTGCTCTAGATTAAGGCTTTACTCTAGTAGGTATAGGTAAAAATATAATATCTTAAATAGCTTAGTGCCTTAGGTGTAAAGGTATAGTTTTAAGGGGGAAGAAGATAAAGAAGAAGAAAGCTAAAGGAGTAGTAGGCTAGGTTAAAGTTATATACTTTAGGAATATAAATAGTAATTAATACTATAAGCAGTTTAAGCTTTTAAGCTTTACCTAAAGGTAGATATATTCTTAGTATATTGCCTTAAGGTTATACTATAAGAGTAAAGGGATAATATATAGCAGTAAAGAAGCCTTATACAGCAGTAAAGAGGCAGCAGTAGTAGAGGTTAGCAGTATATAATAAGGTATAGGTATAGGTAGAGGCAATAATAAGAGTATAGTAATAGCAGTAGTAGTAGTAAGTACAAAAGAGAATAAGAAGTTATTATTAATATCTATAAAGATATATTTATACTTATTAGAGTTAAACTTATTATTCTTTAGAATAATAAGAGCTATAGTACTCTTATAGATTATAGAAGAAAAGAGAGTAAGCGTAAAAGAGCTACTAGCTTAAGTTATATAATAAGGAGAAAAAAAGAGTATAACCTTCTTTTCTATATAATTAACAGTAAGTATATCCTTAAGAACAGTATTATAGTAATTATAAACGTTTAGAAACTTATAAGTAAGAATAGTTTAGTAAGTAGGCTAGCTAAAGTAAAGAGGAATTAATATAAACTTAACTATAAAACCTTAGTTAATAAGTTTCTATATTTTAATAAAGTAATGCTATAGGTAAGAATATTTAGTAAAGAGGCTTAGATTCTAAATATAGCCTCTATACCTCTATATATACAGTTAGCATTCTCTCCTTTAGCTAGAACAACAGTTATATAAGCTCTTTTTGTAAAGGTTATTGCAATATAGTATATAAATATCCTTAAGGATGTTACTATTAAATAGCTCTAAATTATTTAAGTTCCCTTATATAAAAAAACTATAGATATAGCAGCAATAAGGGACTATTAGCGCTATAGAAGTAAAGGCAGTAGAGGCGTTAGCACTAGTAATATAGCTATTAAAGTTCTAAATATATTCTAGGTTAGTAAAGAGATAAGCTATATATAGATAAAGGGGCAGTATACTTTAGGCTAATAGAATAATATTTTGTAGTTCTAATTAGCTAGCTACTTATAGTTAAATAAATCCTATTTAGAGGCAATAGAAAGGGGTTCTTTTACGTTAAAAGAAGCAGCAGTAGCTATATAGTATAAGAAGGAATTTTAGGAAGTAACAATAGAATTATTTATTTATAATATAAAGGTAAGATATAATATAAAGAAAGAAGAAAAAAGTAAGAGAGAGAGAAAAGGAATTATTTATTTTTATATTAAAAATAGCTAAGAGCTAGCTACTAGTTTATTGCACGCTAAAGGAATAACAATAATAATAACTGTTTACGCTCTATTAGCTAATTAGTTTATTATACACTAAAAGAATAACACTAATAACAACTGTTTACACTCTACACTCTTAACAACGCCCCTTATATATAGATAGGTTATATATAACTAACAACTATTTGCAATAACAATAAGAATAAAAGAGAGAGAGTACCTTCTAGTTAGCAAAAGAGATTGTTATATAATAATTGCTTTAAACGTAAGAAGACCTAGGGATATAAGCAGTTTATACGCTAGTAACACTAGCATTACAGCTAGCGTCTATATAATAGGTAGATAATTAATAGCTATATATAGAGAATTATAAGGTAAAGGGAGGTAGAGAGTTAATAGACCCTAGAAGGGTATAATTAAGTAAAGAGAGAGCGTAATTAACCTATTATAATGCAACTAATAGGTTAGTTAGTAGAGCAATTAACAGCTGTTGCTTAGGTGCTATAAGTAATTAGAGGGAAGAGAGGTAGAGTAAATGTCTATTTATATATTAGCTCTATAACGCTGCACTAACAACAACTAGTGCGTTAGTGTAGCAATAGAGCAGCTAGAGTAAAGCATTTAGGCGCAAACGTTATACTTCTATTTTTTTATAAGTAAACAATAGAGAAAATATAAAGGGGGAGTAAATAGGGTGTTAGCTACTATCTGCAGCACCTACTATATACAATAAAAGGGATTATTATAGGGCCTAAAGGGAGAAAGAGAGTATATTATAAACTTAAGCCTTAAGCTTAGGTCTTTTAGTAAAGAGAGAACAGTAGAAGAGAGATAAAGATCTATATAGGTAAAGGGATAGAAGCAAGCTGCATTTATTTAGAGGTTAGCTAGGCTTCACTAGGCCCTAGAGAGAGGACCTTAGCTACAGAGCATATACTAAAAGGGGCTCCTAAGGGGATAGACCTACCCCTAGATATATAGTATAGGGGCATAGGGAGGCTTTTAGTTCCTTCTCTCTTCCTCCTTTCCTCCCTATAATTATAGTTCTCATTATAGACGCTAGTTAGCAGCAGCCACTAGGTCAGTCCATTACACTAAGGTACCTACAATAGTGCTGTTAATCCCGCTGAATTTATTAGAGAAGCAGATAGCAAGCAACGCTGCCTGTAACAGTAGACCAGTAAATAAATCTGCAGTAACAGTTTCCTTGCCTCTTTTCACTATATTGCTACTGTAGTACGCAGTAGCAGCTGCTTTTGCCTATATCTTGCCTCTTCTAGCTACTCTAGCGTTACCTACAGATGCCTTAGCATCCTTGCCTTTATATCGCTAGTTCTAGCGCTTTACTTTACAGTTATTATAAATCCTAAAGATATACATTACTATATTCTGCTAGAGTAAGTAATATACGTTGTCTTTAGAGACCTTAATGCTAGTTTTATCTATTATACTGCCTTTAAGGGCAAATTTATAGGCATAAGTGTAAATAGCATTTTCTATGTTCTATACCTATTCTTTAGCTCTATTAGCGTAGCAATACTAACTATAGTTTTCTATAATAGGCCCTACATTAGTAATGTTAATATTATCTTTAATTTCTATAGAAATAGTGCTAAAGATAAACTTATTAACTTTTAGGGTGCTCTTAGCACTTCTAGGCCTACTAAAAGTGCTATATAGGCAGCAGAAATTAAGCAATATAAGATAAGTTTTAATGTTATTTAGCCCTATAGCTACTATATTACCTTTATAGTTATATTCTTACTCTTTAAACTTAGAACCTTTACTTTTAGCGTTAAAACTATTGTTATAATTAATATATATATTAGAAGCAATATATTCTTCTTTAGGTTTAAATAGTAGCAGTATTATAGCTTAAGTGTAGTTACTGTTATTATTTCCTTCTTAGAATAAGCTATCTAGGTTTACTAGAATTAATAATTCTAAACTACTAGAAGAAAAGGATAATAGTAGTAAATTTTCTGTAAAGAGAATAGAAAGGGCTAGAAGTAGCTTTATAAAGGCTAGTTAGTTCTATAGGCTATAGGAATTTACTCTATAGGCAGTCTATTGCCCTTAGCGTAATATTCTAGTGTTTAACTATTAAAAGTAGCTAAATAACAGCCTAAAGGGATAGAAAGAGCAGCAGCTGTAATAGTATTAATAAATTTATAAAGACTTTATAATATATAAAGGTATAAGGAAAAGGTTATATAGTAGAAAGCGTAAAAATTCATAAAAGTAAAGGTAAATTTACAGAAAAAGTAGGTTAAAATAACAGTATATAGATTTATAGGTGTTTTCTTTTTAACCTTCTATAATTCTATAATATAGGTTAATTTTAATAGTTCTAATAATAATAAATAAGGAAATAAAGAAAGAAATACTAAGAGATTTAAACAATTTATTATATAATAAAGGAAATTAAAACTTATAAGGAAAAGAGTTAGTAGTAGGCTTCTACTAGCTAATTTAGAGTTTTTTAGCAGGCTATATTACTCTTTTAATAACGCTAATACTCTTCTTCTTAATTTATAGAGTGCTTCTATAGATATTTATTTATAATTTTAAAAGCATTAACTTTAAGCTTATCTTTAGAAATCTATTAGTTATCTTTAGTAGAGAACCCTTTCTATTGTATAAAGAACTCTAAATGCAGCTTACTTAATTTACTGCAGAAACATTAGATTTAATAGGCGTAAATTCGCTTAATTTCTTAATAGTTCTCTATATTAAACTCTTCTATTATAATTAGTAGTAGTAGTTACTCTTTCTAGTTAAAAGAGTTTTTACTTTATCTTAGCTTCTAAAGGTAAGCTACTAATACTACTAAGTGTATATATAAATCTAGTAGGAAATCTAAGTAAAATAATAATAAGCTTACTTTTATAAAAACCTTATATAGCTTTATCTATTAAGGAGACTATTTCTTTTTTAGCTTTTCTAGAAGTATATATCCTTAGTGTAATTATAGGTAAACTATATCCTTTACTTTAATATTAATAAGCTTATACTAAGCGTTATATTTAATCTTACTTAAGGCATTTACTATACTAATAGCTATTTCTACCTCTTATTAGTATAGCTTCTAAAGTATAGCTATATTGCTTACATCTATTCTATTGCTAGAAACGTTATCTAATTAGATTAAATTAATAATAGTAGCTAGTTAGAAACTATATATAAGTTTATTAAAGGAAATCTCTATACTAGCTACTACTATATTATTAAGTTAGTACTATAGTACTAAAAGTATTACAGTCTATAGTGTATCTAGATTTATAACTATATAGTATTAAACAGTAATAATAACTGTTTAATTCTTCTGTTTAGCTGTTTTATCTATCTATAGGTAGTAAGCTATAGCTATAAGCAATTTACTTCTAATTTAGGTAAATATACTTCTTTAAATATTAGAAATAAACTTTAGATCTTAGTTGCTTATAATCTACTTAGAAAGGCCTTAGTTTAATAAATATAGCATTTATAAGAGTAGTTCTATCTAAATTTCTACTGTATATATTATATACTTAGGTATAAGGATTATTTACTTACTAAATAGGCAATTTACTAAATATAGTAAGTTATAAAAGCTATATTTATCTTTTTGCTATAGAGTATTTATTAAGCTAACTTTAGGTATATTAGTAATAAAATTAAGCGAAATTATATAGAAAGAAGTTAGAACTAACTCTAATAACCTTAATTTCTCTAGCAGCTTACTGTAGTTAATTGCGTTTTCTTTATAGGTGTAGCAGTAAGCAATATAGGCTTAAATCTACTTATATATCTATAGAAAGTAAACTACCTATAATTCTGCTGCTATTCTATAGGCACTAAAATAGTTCTAATTGTTATAGACTATTTTAAGGATAAATTCTACAACCTTTATAGGTATATATAGTTAAAATAGGCCTTTTCTATTATAATAGTATAAAAGTCTATTATCTTATAGGGTTTATCTATACAGTAGAATCCTTAGTTTTCTTTATTAATTTTACTAATTCTACTTTTTGTAAAAGTTCTTAATACCTTCTATAATTCTACTAAGCTTTAGATTAAAACTATAGCCTTAGATAATTTCCTCTTTTAAACCTTTATTTAATACTGCTGTAGCGCTATATTCTTTAGCGAAAAACGCGCTTATATTAAGCTTATTAAATTTACTATTATAAGCCTTCTCTTAGTATAAAACTATAACTAGCAACCTAGAGAGCGTATTTAGCACTATATTTAGCACTTCTAGTATATAGAAGACTTTTAGGTTAAATTGCAATAGATAATTAGCTACTTTAGCTAATTTTAGGTTAGCTTTATCTAGATCTATTATAGTAAGTAAGGTGTATTTAATAATCCCTTTTGCTAGTAAGTAGTCTATAATAATATTAACAGTATAGCAGTTAAATTAAACTATTTTCTATAGCTTTTAAACACTCTATATAATTGCAGCTACCTCTACCTTAGTTAATCTATAGCGTTTCTTTAGGTTAAAAGTGCATTTTAAGAGAAAAAGAATTAGTTAAAGCTAATTATTTTTAATGTCTTTACTAGGTATACTATAACTATTCTATTTACCTATAAGCTAGAAGATAAAGAGCCTAAATTCTTCCTTATAAGTGTTAACTTTAAAAAATAAATACTTACTAGAGTTATAGTGCTATAAAATAGTATTTTTATTAAGGTATACCTTTACCTCTTAAAATACTTTCTTTTTCTTAGGTTTTAATAAAAATATTACTTCTTAGGCTTTCTTTTAGTGTATTAATTTTAGTAAACTATTAGCTAAGCCTTTTTTATAAAGCTTTTATAGTAAAGTAGTCTTTTATTTCTATAGTAAGTAAATTTATATATTAAACTATAGAATACTTTTCTATAAAAAGCTAGCTATACTAATAAAGGTCTTTAGATTTATAAGATTTACTAGAAACTTAAGTTTTTAAAAAGCTTTTAGCTTATTATTTATATTAATAATTCTATTGCTATTAACAATAAAACCTAACAGCTAAATAGCTAAGTAGCTTATAAATAACTTCTTTATAGCTATTATTAATTTATTTTTCTTTAGGATTAATAAGACTATATTAAAGTATATAAGGTAGTCTTTAGTAGAGTTAAAGAATACAATAATATTATTAATATAGATTTATATAAAATACTAATACTTTTAAAATAATTAGTTTATATACTATTAAGCAAAAGCTAGTGCATTCTTAAAGCCTATAAGTACTATATTTAATGCTTTTAATTCTTGTTTTAATATTACTACTATATAAGATTAATGCTTTTATCTTATAGAAAGCTAGTAGAAAAACCCTAATGCATTAAAGAGTAAAAACATCTTTTTACTATATATATCTACTATAATGTTTAATTAATCTAGTAAAGAGTATATATCTAGTATTACTATACTGTTAAGCAGCTTTATATTAACTATAACTTATTCTTTTCTTTCTATTAGGGTTTTAATCTACACTATAAAGGCTAGGTAGGCTATAGCTACTAGGTTATTTAAATACAATATCTTTCTACTTAAATATAGCTTATTATAAACCTTATCTAGTTTAGCTTTATCTTTAGCTTTTAGTAGGTAGATTTAAATAGGTTTTAGCTGCTTCTGCTATCTATTTACTAGATCTACTCTTATATACTAGTCTTTAGGTATAGAAATAATACCTTTATTACAATAAATGTTGTATTTATCTATTAAGTTAATAAGTTTAGCTGCAATATCTAGGTTTAAGTTTTCTACCTTAACCTTATATTTATTGTAGATATATAGTACATCCTTAGGATAAGAGATTCTATATATAGAGATACTATTATTAACTTTCTTAGGATTAAATCTACTACTATTACCTTCTTTCTATATTTTATAATCTTCTATAAGTAATAAACTATTATTAGATGCAATATCCTTAAAAAAATATATATATAAATTAAATAGGTTTACAATTATATAGTTAGCCTTAAGCTCTTTATTATACTAAAAATAAGTAACCTTCTAATTTTTTTAGATTATAATAAATTTATCTAAATAGTTATAAGCTACTATTTATTTCTAGTTAGTTATACTAAGTAATATATCTAGAATAAGGTTAGATTTTAAGTATATATAGTAGGCAGTAGCCTTTTTATTAGCTAATACCTCCTTCTATTTAACTAGAATATACTTCTACAATTTTAGCGGAATTATTACAGCTTATACTGCTATTATATTCTAATGTAGAATCTTTAAAATTAGCTAGAAGATACCTATTTCTACAACTATATTATAAATAGACCTAATAGTAGCTCTAGAGCAGATAAAATCGATTTTAACACTATAATTATAGAGGAAGGTTAAACCTAGAAGGAGCTTTAGCCCTAAGTTACTTATTATATTAGCTGTAACTATAAAATAGCTAGTTATAGGCACACTATATATAGATCTAAGGATGTAGAAGTTAAATGTAGCTGTTTTAGAGATATAGAAGGATAATTGCACTTTAGTAACTAGTTTTAGCTTTATTTTTACCTATTTTATATTTTAACTAAACTAAGTTAACTATACTTTATTAACTAGCACTAAAGAGGTTTTAGTATCTAAGTAGATTTAATGTAATAATCTTTTATTATAGAATTAAATAGAAATCTTTAGGAAGGAATTTAACTTTAAAATGCTAAATTTAATAAGCTATAGCTTTATAACTACTTTAACTACTTACTCTATCTAGATTCCTTATAAATCCTTTTAGTTTACCTCTATTTAAACCTTTTTCTTTTACTTTTCTTTACTTTTAGCAAAATAGGTTTTAATAAAGTTAGATTTTAGGCTAGTTAGTAGTTCTTTAGTATTAACTATTTCTTCTTCTTCTATTAGCTAGTATTTATAGCTTTTAAGGTACTTTTTATAGTCTTTTTAGTTAGATTTATCTTTAAATGTTATTATATAGGTATATTCCTTATTATTCTATAGTAAGCTCTATTATTAAAAACGTTAAAGCTACTAAGAATACTATAGCTCTAGCTAATAATTCTAGCTAGCCTCTAAATTCTAGTTTTACTAAGGCTAAAGTTACTGCTCTCTTAGTAGCTAATTCCTTTAGTTTTATAGTAGGTATTAAGTATAATTATTCTAGTAATTTTTATAGAATAAAGGTTAGAACTAAAATTAACTATTACTTCTATTCTAGTTAGTTTAGTTACCTTAGGCTACTTTATTGTTTTTAGAGTCTTTACTGTTAAATTTACTTTAAGTATAGTAAGCATTAATACCTTCCTTATAGTCTTTTAACTTTTATTATTTTCCTAAATCTTTAAGGTATTCTTATAGATCCTTAACCTTATTATTTACTATAGTAATATATATAAATCTTAGGTCTTTTACTGTTAAAATTAAGTATAGCTATTATAATTCTAGGTATAGCTTATAATAGAGTCTTAAAAGAAGCTAAAGATTAGTAGTTTTACTATTTATATAGGTATATTAAAATACTCTAGAAGTAAATTCCCTAAATAATTTTTCTTTAATTATATTTTACTCTATAAACTTAGCTAAATCTAGCTATATTATTGCATTTTAGATCTATATACTAAATTCTTTATAAATAGCAGTATAAATAGAGTTTAAACTACTAAAAATAGCTGTTTTTTTATAGTAATCTAGATGCTGCTTATACTATATTAATATATTCTCTTTAAAGAGAGTTTAAAGCTTAATGTAAATAGCTTTTTAGGCGTTAATTGCACTATAGCTATAGTAGTCTTTAATAGCTTAGATTTATAGCTCTATATTATAGAAAATAGTATGCTTTCCTTTATATAAAATTAGCTTATAGATATTTCTATTGTTAAAGGGTTTAAAGTAACTAATATTAGTAATTTTCTATATAGAATCTATTTATTCTTTAAGGGTTTAGAACTATATATTGCTTTAATTATTCTGTTTCTAATGTAGATTTAACCTCTTATTTACTAGATTTAGCTAGAGATTATTGTTTCTAATATAGTGTAGTACCTATTAATTTATATACTAATATTTAAAGTTACTAAATACTTAATTCTAGTCTTTTTTAGTATCTTAGCTCTTCTTAGCCTTACTATTATAGTATTACTTTAATAGATTCTTTAGAAATTATAGTAGCTTTTATTCTTTTAGAAAAGTACTAAAGTATTTAGAGTATCTCTATATTATATAGTTTTCTTTACTTAAGAGTTACTTCTAGCTTTACTTCTAGTTTTAGTTGTTTTTTAGGGGTAAGTAAGAATTAAAAGCTCTTTACTTATAATCTTTAAGCTAAAAGCCTTATTAAGTATAGTATTATCTATTATATTTATTCTAAAGCTTAAGTATAGTCTTTATCTTTTAGGCTAAGTATTATTACTTTACTTAAAGAGCAGCAATTTTATTATTTAATTCTCTCTATAATCTACTAATTTTATTAATTAATTCTCCTTTAATTCTACTAATTTACCTACTAATTTCTATAGAAAAACCTATAAGCTATTCTAGTAAGAGGTTCTTTTTTTTAAGTAAATCTACTACTTCCTCTACTTTATACTTTAGCCTAAAGGTATAAAACCTTTAGTAAGCCTATAAAAGTAGTAAGATTTTAGCTAGTTCTTTAATTAGTAAGTTCTTTCTAGTAGTTTAAGGTGTATTTAATAGATCTAGGTCCTTAGTAAGCAGTATAAATCTAGATCTCTATACTTACTTTCCTTTAATATCTTAGGTTAAACTAGCACTAGCTTTATAAATAGTGTCTTCTAAGCTATTAGATTTAAATAATCTAGCTTTAGCTTTTCCTTTTAGTATTACTATTAGTAAATCTATAAAGAGTTTAGTAGATTTAGCTTTATTAATAATTCTATTAACCTACCTTTATATCTACTATACTATAGAAGCGTTAACAGTATTCTAGTAAGAAGGTAGTTCTACTAGCTTAGGTTAATTATATAATTTAAGCTGTTTATTAATAAATTTATAGTAAGTAAGATAAAGTAGTAGGCTTCTTTTCTCCTAAGGTATAAAATCCCTTTTTTAAATCTAAAAATCTAGATTTTAGCAGTAAAATTTATAGAATTAATGTATAGTTTTAAGTTCTTTATTAGTAAAAGGAATATAGTTCTTTTTACTAAGCTTCTTCTAAAGTTGCTCTATCTTAAATATTATAATTTTAGCTTTTTAAGCTTAAGGAGGGTTAGTAACAATTAAAAGCAATTACTACTACTTATTATAGTAGGATTTAATATAGGTTTATTAGAAGTAATAATAGATTATTAGATTTAATAGGTTATATAAAGATTTATAAGAGAAGTTGTAAGAGTTGCTGTAGGGAGCATCTAGTAATAGTATTCTGGTAAATAATAGTTAATTGTTCAATTTAACTACCTAAGTGTTGCTTCTAACTACTTATACATAATTGCAGTTACGTACACTAGTGACCTGCGGGTCTGTATAATTATCCCGTAACAGTGGGCTACTTTATAATTTCCGCAAAAAGATTTACTATATAAAAACAAAAAAATCAACTCACAGCTATACAAACGAGACGCCTATATGCACAATTTAACAAATTCCACTAATAACAAGCAACCCTTATAAGCAACTCTATCCAACAATTATACTATTAGATAGCCCTAATTCTTAGCTTTTAAATAGTATACTTCTTGAATTTCTACCATTGCTAGTTGTGGAGAAAATCGCAGTTAAAGTTAACTATAGGTTAGGAAACTTTGCCTTAGTCAATTCTAGATGTTTTACATCTAGTAACAGCGATATCTCTACCAAAAATTAACGTAACAAGACCTAATAAGGGTCACGTAATAGAGCAACTAGTAGGCATAAAAATAGGCTATATAGGGTAGCTTATTTTTAACACTCCCTCTAGAAATGTAAGAAGTAACTAGTTCTATAAGCAACTTAGCTTCTTTAAAGGATATCTAAGTTAGAATCAACTAACGAAATACAGTACTAATAACAGAACTAAATAACATAACTAATTCCAGCAATTCCAGGGTAGTTATAGTTAAATATAACTAGTTGTTGTTGATTGTTTTTGTTGTTTTCGATTTTTAACTATTTTTTTGTTGCTTTTCGATTTTTCGAGTGTTTTTATTGCTTTTATAAGCTAGCTAGAAAGCTCTAGTAACTTAATAAATTGTTAATGCTTTTGAATAGCAAAAGGCTTAGTTAGGCTATCTGCTGGCATCTAATTTGTATCAATATAACTAACCTTAGCTATACCTTTATAAATCTTTTCCCTAATGTAGTTAAACTTCAAAAGGGTGTGCTTAGTCCTACTATACAACGTTAGGTTGTAAGCAGTAACTATAGCGCCTTAATTATTACACCTAATAGGAATAGGAGGGGTTAAAGGTAGCTTTATCTCCTTAAAAAGGCTGTAGAGCCACTCTAATTCCCTAATAGCTTCTAATAATGCATTAGATTCTGCTTCTAAGGTGGAAAGGGCAATAGTACTAGCTTTCTTCGATTTCCAGCTAATAGGTCCACTAGCTAGCTTATATAGATAAGCATAGGTTGATTTAGAAGAGACTTTATCACCGGCAAAATCGCTATCGCAATAACTAAGGAGAGTCTTTAAGACTTCTTTACAACTAATAGTAGTATTAGAAGACTTTTTAGACTCTAAGTGTGAACTAGAACGCTTATAAACGATAGCAAAGCTTCTAGTACCACCTAAGTACCGAAGGAGGTGCTTAGAGGCGTTTAGATGCTCTATATAGGGCTTAGCTAAGAAGGTTGATAGCCACTAAACGGAAAAAGCAATATCAGCCCTAGTTAGCAACATAAGGTACATTATAGTGCCTATTATGCTCTAATAAAGCTTATAATCGGATTTTAAGAGAAGTTTTATAACTAGTTGCTTTAGAATCCCCGGCTGTATAGGGATAGAAGCTGGCTTAGCATTTAGCATATTGAATCTTTCTAGGGCTTTAAGGATGTATTAAGATTAATGGATTTTAATAGACCTTTTAGACCTATTACAGGTGATTTAAACGCCTAAGAAGAATTCTGCTGGTCCTCTATCTTCTATTAGATAAGCTTTATGTAATAGCTTCTTTAGCTTGTTGATATAGCTTAGATTTAGACCAATTAGAAGACAGTTATCTACGTAAGTAACAATATACGTAGATGTAGCTAGGTTATAAAAGACTGCTGGGTCTAATATAAGAGGTTTAAATCTATGCTTTTAAAGTAATTCTGTTAGAATTTGCTGCTATTCTCTAGGACTTTGCTTTAAACCATAGAGGGATTTTTCTAGCTTAATTACCTAGTCTTTAGAAGGCCTGTAATTACAGCTTTTTAGTAGCTTAGCTACTAATGGCGTTGCTTCTGCAAATTCAACGAATCCATCTAGGATTTCTATATAAATAGCTTCTTTTAGCTTGCTATTTAGAAACGCTTCTATAAAGTCGATTTGCTTAACTTCCTAGTTATTAAAAGCTGCAAGAGCTAATAATATACGCCAGCTAGAAGGAATACTAGTTGCAGTAAAGGTCTCTAGGTAATCTTGACCTTCTATTTGTATAAATCCCTTAGCAACAAGGCAGGCCTTATATTTTATAGGATTATTTTCTTTATCCTTTTTTAGCCTATAGATAAGCCTATTCTTTAGAACTCTTCAGCCCTTAGGTACTTAGTCTTTCCCTATAAATTTAAAGGTTCCAGCAGCTAATAGCTGCTTAAATTCGCTATAGGTAGCTTCTATCTAATGCTGCTTAGCAGAGCTTTTTAGGGCTTGCTTCCACGTGTTAAGAAGTTCATCCTTACTATTAGAAGTAATAGCTGCTTTAGTCCTAGCCTTAAAGCATAGATCCTTGATTAAGGAAAATATATCTCTATCTAAATCTATAGCATCAGCATCAGCTTCAGCTTCTATAGGTTCTATATTAGCCTAAGGGGCTTCTATAGATATAGGGGCTTTAGGGGCCTCTACAGCTTCTATAGGGTTGCTTAGTAGAAGAGCTTAATCTACAGGTTCTAGTGGATAATTCGGCACATCCAGATGACTAGGATAAGGATACTTAGGGGTATAATTATCCACTAATTCATCGATTTCTCCCTCTAAAGGATTATTCACTATAGAACTAATAGGAACCTTAGGGATGCCCTAAGAAATAGGGCCTATTCCTTCTATAATTTTAACGAAGCTAGTCTTAATAACAGCTCGTTTAGAGGGGATGTATATTAGATATACATTAGAACCTAGCGTAGCTAAAAGTCTACTAGGAATAGTTCTTTTAGCTAGCTTCTGCAACCTAGATCGTTGTTCTAAAGGAATTAGAACTTCGCAATAGGAGCCTATAGCCCTTATTTTGGTAAAATCAGGCTTATAGGTCCTAGAAGGCTCTAAATTAGCTAGATATAGCTGTTTAGGACTTAGTGGTTTAGTACTATTCGCAGTAGTATTAACTAAATCCACTATAGCAGGAAGGATGTAAGACTGTAATGGACTGGCCTAGGAGCTGCTGCTAACTAGCGTCTATAATGAGAACTATAATTATAGGGAGGAAAGAGGGAAGAGAGAAGGAACTAGAAGCCTCCCTATACTCCTATACTATATATTTAGGGGTAAGTCTATCCCCTTAGGAGCCCCTTTTAGCATATACTCTATAGCTAAGGTTCTCTCTTTAGGGCCTAGTAAAGTTTAGCTAACCTCTAAACAAATGCAGCTTACTTCTCTCCCTTTACCTATATAGATCTTTATCTCTTTTTTACTATTCTCTTTCTACTAAAAGACTTAAGCTTAAGGCTTAAGTTTATAATATACTCTTCTTCTTCTCCTAGCCTCTATAATAATCCCTTTATTATCTTTAGTAGGTACTATAAATTGCAGTTAATTCTCTATTTACTCTCTCTTTATATTTTCTCTATTGTTTATCTATAAAAAGTAAAAAGTATAATATTTACGCCTAAGCGCTTTACTCTAGCTATTCTATTGCTGTACTAACGCACTATTTATACTTTATATAGTATTATAAAGCTAATATATAAATAAATATCTACTCTACCTCCTTTCTCTCTAATTGCTTATAGCACCTTAGCAATAGCTATCTATTGCTCTACTAACTAACCTATTAGTTACGCTATAATAGTTTAATTACGCTCTTCTGCTTAATTATATCCTTCTAGAGTCTATTAACCTCTTACCTCTCTCTACCTTATAAGCCTTTATATATAACTATTAATTATCTAACTAGTATATAGGCGCTAGCTGTAATGCTAGTATTACTAGCGCGTAAACTGCCTATATCTCTAGGTCTTTTTATATTTAAAGTAATTATTATATAATAATCTCTCTTATTAACTAGAAGGCACTTTCTCTCTTTTATCTCTATTACTATTGCAAACAGTTATTAGTTATATATAACCTATCTATATATAGAGGGTATTGTTTAAGGTGTAGAGCGTAAACGTTTATTATTAGTGTTATTCTCTTAGTGTGCAATAAACTAATAGCTAGTAGAGCGTAAACAGTTGTTATTATTCTTATCCCTTTAGTGCATAATAAACTAGTAGCTAGCCTTTAGCTATTTTTAATATAAAAATAAATAATTTCTTCTCTCTCTTCTTTATCTTTTCCTTTCTCCTTTATATCTTATTTTACCTCTATATTATAACTAAATAGTTCTATTATTATTTCCTAAAATTCCCTTTTTACACTATATAGCTACTATTACTTCTTTTAATATAAAAAGGCTCTCTTCTATTGCAACTAAATAGAATTTATTTAATTATAAGTAGCTAGCTAATTAAAACTATAAAATATTATTCTATTAGCCTAAAGTACACTACCCCTTTATCTATATATAGCTTATTCTCTTACTAACCTAGAATATATTTAGAACTTTAATAGCTATATTACTAGCATTAGCGCTCTTACTGCTTCTACTTCTATAGCGCTAATAGTCCTTTATTACTGCTATATCTATAGTTTCTTTATATAAGAGGACTTAAATAATTTAGAGCTATTTAATAGTAATATCCTTAAAGATATTTATATACTATATTGCAACAACCTTTATAAGAAGAGCTTATATAACTGCTGCTTTAGCTAAAGGAGAGAATACTAACTATATATATAGAAGTATAGAGGCTGTATATAGAACTTAAGCCTCTTTACTAAGTATTCTTACCTACAGTATTACTTTACTAAAATATAGAAACTTACTAACTAAGGTTTTATAGTTAAGTTTATATTAATTCTCTCTTACTTTAGCTAGTTTACCTATTAAACTATCCTTACCTATAAGTTCTTAAATGTATATAACTACTATAACACTATACTTAAGGATACACTTACTGCTAATTATATAGAAAAAGAGGTTATACTCTTTTCTTCTTTTTATTATATAACTTAAGCTAGTAGCTCTTCTATACTTACTTCCTCTTTTTCTATAATCTATAAAAGTACTATAGTCTTTATTGTTCTAAAGAACAATAAGTTTAACTCTAATAAGTATAAGTATATCTCTATAGATATTAATAATAACTTCTTATTGCTTCTTATATCTATTAATACTACTGCTATTACTATACCCTTATTGTTGCTCTTACCTATACTTATACCTTATTATATACTACTAACCTCTACTATTATTGCTCTCTTACTACTGTATAAGGCTTCTTTACTGCTATATATTATCCCTTTACTCTTACAGAATAACCTTAAGGTAATACACTAAAAATATATCTACCTTTAGGTAGAGCTTAAAAGCTTAAACTACTTATAGTACTAACTGCTATCTATATTCCTAAAGTATATAACTCTAATCTAGCTTACTACTCTTTCTACTTTCTCTTTCTTTATTTTTCTCTCTTTAAAGACTATACCTTTATACCTAAAGCGCTAAGCTATTTAAAACGTTATATTCTTATCTATATCTACTAGAGTAAAGCTTTAATCTAAAGCGCTAGTTATATTCTTACTTACTCTAGCTTCTATACCTTCTGCTAATACTGCTATTTTAGCTTTAGCTTCTACACTACTCTAGAGACACTATATAGCTCCTTTAGCTTCTATTTTATAACTGCTTAAAGAGCAGTAGAGCGCCTTTTAGGTAGTTATATCTCTATACTATAAGCACTAATACCTCTTTACTATTTACTAAAGAA
>JFHB01000317.1:0-25402 GCA_000729835.1 Atkinsonella hypoxylon
AAAAAAAAAAAAAAAAAAACCCCACTCATCCTTTTTTCACCAAGCCCAACCCGCTATCAATCAGCAACTTCAGCTACATCAACGACAGGCCTCCTCACACAAAACCCTAACTTGTGCTTCTGAATCCGCGGAATTACGCCCGCCAAAATCACTGCAGCCGCCAAGACCACCCCCCAAAGATTGATATCCAAGACCTTCTCCACGTAATCCGTCTCCATGGCCGTGCAAACAGCCGACAAAAGCAGCACGAGAATCAAGTACCCGGTGTACCGGTGATATTTGTACAGCTGCTTAGCTTGCTCCACGCCGCCGTAGAGTCTCGGCGTCAACCACATTGTGAACCCCACGAAATACTGCCCTATAATCAACAGCAAGGTGACGGCTCCGACGTAGGCATGCACAGAGTGGAAATGAGGACCATTGCTGCGAATCTTGTTGACTTCAATAATGACCGCGCCGGTGACGATGGCCACGAAGGCGAACAGGTTGAGCGAGGCATGAATGTACTGACCCAGGCGTTTCTGCGAGGGCGTCTCCGTAGGCTGGAGAATAAGGATGGACTGGACGAGGGTGAAGAGGGCGACGGACATAGAGAGGGGGTGACCGGAGAAGAGGATGATGGGCTTCATGAAGATGTGTGCCCAGATGTTGATGCAGAGGAGGGCGACGCCCAGCTCAGCGACGATGCCCGTGCCTGATAAAAATGAAGCACATGTTAGCCAGCTGTAGTTGCAAACCCCACTTCCTGATTCAATACCGAAAAAAAAAAAAAATAAAAAATAAAAAACCGTGTCGATATTCTGACCGCAGTTGGTTCTCGGCAAGTATACGTACCGATGAAAAAACCCCTCATGATGGATGCACCTTCTGGCAAAATAGCATCACCAGGTTTCCCTAGAAGCGGCTCCGTTTCGCTCCGGCGATGCTCGACAGATTCGCGTGCCGGTACATTTTCGGGAAGCCCTGTTGTGCTGGCCATGTCGCGCTTATATAGGGGGATTGCACCGTGGATGGGGTAAAGTTGGTCCCGAGCCGAGTATGGTTAAAAGCTTAAAGGCTTTGTATTGTGCGCCGCGTGCCCCAGAGAGATGCTGTCGCCAACTCTAGATGGCACCAGACGCTTTGATGATGGCGGAGGCTTGTGCTAGAAAGAGCGGAAGCTAGCAGCGTGGCTTGGGTAATATGCCGAGGAAGTGTAGAAGAGAAGCTAATCCGTGCGAGAAGAGATGGGATGTGGATTATCAGAAGATGGCAGAGTAGAGTGACGACTTGAGGACTTTGATAGAGGTGAAGGGCGAGCGGTCTGGTAGTCGATGGCCTTCCTGTGGTTCCAGCTGAGTGTCTTGTCGACCTGCATCGAGATGGTTTCTATGACGAGCTCAGCTTACTTTTACTGGCCTGTGACTGGTTGGCGGTTTGCTGCATGCCGCACTGCGAGCTGGGGGTACCCAGCTCCACCAGGACTCGTCATGAAATTTGTCAAGCAAACGGAGTACATGCATGTAGAGATGGGACGCCCCGCCCCCCCGCTCCCGCCATCAAAATTGTGATAATACATGGCTATGCCTGCATTTATCACGTCAGCCCCGTCCCGCGAGGGGTGCAGAAAAAGATAGTCTGGTCACCATGGAAGACGCTCACTGGCCCGTTAATCTAGTGTTTTGGGATCTATAACCACACATGGAGTCCCATCCATCGTACCAATCGAGCTACATGTCTGACTTTCAAGGTTGGGGAAGATGTAGACAAGAATAGGGCAACGAGAGACCTTTTTCTCAACCACAGTTGCCCTTATTCCCACGCTAGGAGTAGCCTGCCTTCCGTCCTCGGGCACCGATCGTCTTGAAGATATGATCGATGATTGTTTCTAAGTGTGGGCTAGCCGCAAACCTCTCCGCTCGGAGTGATGGAATTGCACGACACTGCTCCCTCTCTTCTCCATGCTGCGTCTGACATCTGGTGGTCCATTGCATTCACGCTATCTGAGCACACATGCTTGTGCAACGGGGACACGATTCAGCGCCCGCGATCGAAGCAAAGGACCAATAGGGGAAAGCAAGCCTCTTTGTGTTGGTTCAAAAATTCCAGAGATTTCGACAGCCCCTGATGTCAATCGACCTAGCACCGTCCTCCCGATTTCGTGCAGGGTAGCTCTCACACCAGGCATCGAATTTCCAAATATCTAACGAATCCTGTAAACCTTAGTTGACTTGCAATTGGACTCGGTGCAGTAAACAGGAATGGTATTTCAGGATTCGATAACCTTGGAGCATTTTGCCATCATCTGAATCATGCATGATATGACGGAGTGGCTTTTCCAGTTGTGGACTGGCCACCGTTGGTCGAAGCTTGAGGGCAAAGTATCTGGGCGTCAGCCAACAGCCAAAAGAGCGGGAATTGATGGCCTCTGGTGTTTTTGCAATCATCAAGTGTCTGCAACTAAGCTTCCGACTATTGAGGATTGCTCTGGATGGCAGGCTGCGTGTCATCCTGCCATGCTAGCCGCCATGTCAACATATCAAGTTGAGCAGTTGACATGACAGTCCCTGCTGGCTCAGTCAATGTCAATGGCAGTTACGAACTCATCGAACCCGAGTTATCAGACCTCAAATGTCGGCTTCAAGTCCGTGCGAGGGAAGACTTTTAATGTCGAAGGCACGAGTTTCAGATAGCCCATGCTTCAAACCAGTAATGGAGATGGTCAATACTGCAGGCCAGCTTGTGGCAATAATTGCAATGGCAAACGATGAATGACACTAGGCACATTGCCTCCTAATGTAGCTGAATGCGTAGAAGCTGAATGCATCTTCTGCCGTTAATCATGCGCTGCTTGTTTACTATTTCTGACCCTCGTCAGCATTTCAAACGTGCAGGTTGTCTTTCAAATAATTTAGTGAGCTTGACACCAATACCGAAGTAGATTACGAACGGGGATTTGATGCTCCAGTTGTTCCGGCTCAGATCTCGATTTAAACTTATGTAAAATGCCTCCGAAGGGGAAGCAGTCCGTTCATACTTCCTGCGATTGCGCGTAGTGTTGCAATTCATGCCATGTTTAGAACATAGCTGCTTGGCCGGCCTATTACACAATATAGATGGAGGGATCAAAGAGAGGAACACATTGAGATGAGTGGCAGTAATGGCGGCCTTGCCAGATTGCGCAACTGCTGTCTTTGAGAAGCTCAAATAACAATTCGACAAATTGACAAAGGGAGTGAAAGTTTAACAAAGGGAGTGATGAATCTAGCTTCAATGTTCCTTCCACGTGAACGTTCATTGCTGGAACGAGTGCACGGACCAACAGAAATCGACCAGCTAATGACGATGACCCGCACCACAGCGTCTATCACACGACAGCCTTTTGCTAAAGCCGACTCCCTTGCGCCAGGGAGGATTCATGACGATCCCTATTTTCCAGAGTCATTCTAATTCTTTGCAAAGTGCGGCGCCCGTCTGAATTCCAGAATCATTACGACGATAGCAACTCCATCGTCCATGAGCTAGGGAGTCTGGCGTTTGCCCCTCCTGCCACCATGGATTCCGGGGACCTGAACAGCAACGGCGACCCCAAGCTGCGCGTTATACCGGCAGATCTTCCCACATCTCTGGACGATCGAAGACATGCTCCTACAGAAGACTTCGTTCCCGAGACTGAGATGTATGATGGCTGGCAAGGTTCGTGACTCCACAGGTAAACTCTTTAAACACTCTTCGCAAGTGGACACATGTCAACCTTTTGATTATCGTGCTTGGCAGGCCAATCACAGTTCCTTACGACGCCCGCCTTGGCGAAGCCCTTAAACTTCGGAAATCTGTCACTGAATGATGACGAATTTGGACAAGATGGTTCAAGAGGCCCAAAGGATAGCGATATGCGACTCATGGAGATGCTTCAAGCACAAGCTGCTGCCAACCAAGCCGGTCACGGATTGGAAGATGAACAGACCATCATCAATGACGACAAATTATCAGAACCGGAAAAGAAGGACAGACTACAGAAAGCTATGATAATGGCAGCAAGCAACGGTGATACCGCAAAGGTTTCGAAATTGTTAGACGGCGTTGTCAAAGAGTACGTCGATGTCAACGTCGCCGATGAAGATGGAACTCCACCTTTGATTTACGCCAGCTGTTTTGTAAGTCGTGCCATCAGCAGGCTTGTATTTGCGCTAGCAGGACTAATGGAACTTTTAGGGACACGAAAGCGTCGTTAAGACTTTGATTAAAGCTGGTGCCGATGTCAACAAGCAGGACCAGAATCAATGGACAGCTTTGATGTGGGCCATGACGAACAGACATAAGGGAATTGCAAAGCTTCTCCTGGACCACGGCGCTTCATCCGATCAAAAGACATCCTCGGGACGCACGGCTTTCGATTTTGTTCCTCCCGATAGCGATATGTCATTTTACTTGCATGACAACGGTTACAACATCGGAAATGCTGGCATGGGCGATGATTTCTATAATCCCGGCTTTTCACAGGATCGCTTCGAAGAGGAAATGGCTGAAAACGAGATGCGAAGAAGACTGATGATGGATAGCGCGAGAGACCTGGAGGTCGACCTGGGCAATGTTGGCATGGACGATGCCCCTGAGGTACGCATGCAAAGGACAAGGATGACTCTCTGTACTGACAATGTGCCCTTCCTAGCCTGTCGACGAGTTTGAAGAGGACCAACAAGAATTTGACTGGAGTCGCTGCTTGCATGATCAAATGTTTGTTTTTCAAGAACACGAACTCGACCGCATACTTGACATTGTTGTTACGAAAATGACACCGCAACGCTCACCTACTCAAAAGCCCGTGCCAGCCAACATGATATTCTTGAGCGCCAGGTACGCCCACTATCACGCCAGCCCCGAGCTTCTGGAAAAGCTGCTCGTCACCGCAATGGACTTGATCAACGACGTCGTGGAGAAGTGCCAATGGGATATGACAATACTAGCATTCTGGATTTCTAACGCCACCTTGTTATTGCATTATCTTAAGAAGGACGCTGGGCTGGTGGAAGCGACGGCGGAGTTTCAAGCGCATCTGGCAGAGCTAGTTAACGAGATCTTTATTCTGATTGTGCGCGATGCGGAACGACGGCTGGACAAGGTTCTGGATGCGGCGATGCTTGACCACGAAACGATACCTGGCTTTGAGGACATTACGTTCCAGAACGAATGGAAACTTTTCAAGCGCAAGACAATCGTCAAGGAGGAGCCGATGGAGAAGAGGTTTCGACCACCCTCACCGAAGCAGAGGGCAAAGCCAGCTCCGCGAAACGTTACATCACTCCTCTCTTCGACGCTTTTTGTTTTAGACCTCTACGATATTCACTCCGTCATCACGTCACAAATTGTTTCACAGTTGTTATACTGGTTGGGCGCAGAGTTGTTCAACAGAATCATGTCCAACAGGAAGTACTTGGCGCGCACAAAGGCAATGCAGATTCGGATGAATGTGTCCATCCTCGAGGATTGGGCGCGAACGAACAATCGACAAGCGGAGCATTATGAAGGGGGTGAAACGAAGGCATCTGGCGAAACAACCATGGACGCCGCCCGGCGTTTTCTCGCACCTGTCATTCAACTTTTGCAGTGGCTGCAATGCTTCTCATCGCTGGACGCAGACGACCTGGAAGCGCTCGTGGTAACTCTTCAGCAACTGAAGAGGCTCACCCCCCAACAGCTCATTCATGCGGCAACGCATTACCGACCGGAAGTAGGCGAGAAGGGACTCCCGAAGAGCGCGATGAAGTACCTGCTGTCGATTCAGAAGGAGGCAGCCCTCAAACGAGATAAGCGTCGCAGCCGCGCACCATCACCACTTCCCAGGACAGGCGGGGCAGACAGCAGTCCTACGACACCAGTCAAGACGATGTCAAACGGCGGCAACAACAGCTTGCTTGACACGCCTGGAAGTGCAGGAAGTCCACCAAACCCGGACGGCGCGGAAGGACCAGACGATGAAGAGGATGCCCCGGAGCATCTCCTTATGGATCCCGCGCTCATGCTACCTTTTACGCTACCATCCGTGACAGACATGCTGGTTTCGTATGGGGCAGGGTTCGGAGGCGTCAACAGGGAGCGCGAGAGAAAGTACATACCCTCGGTGCCGGCCGAGTTTCTGGAGAAGCTGGAAATAAGTGGTGTGCGGAAGGAGCCCATGTTTGAGGAGAAGGACTGGGAAAATGAGGAGGTCTAGGTAAATACAAGCAAAGTGAATGGTCACAACAGTCTGAGGGAGAGGGAGTATTCGTGTAGAAATCATCATGTTGAAGGAAGTAGCAAGAGCTGAAATCTGATGCTGATACACTAGCGGTATTACCGAGCGAAGTAGGGACAGATGATAAATTGTTCCTCACAAGAGTTCCACGAGTTCCACGGCTTCATCTATCGTTCTTTTCTAGCGGTGTCAACCTAGCCTACCTACCTAGGTACCTACCATGGCGCGCCAATCCGGAAACCGATGACAGTGACCAGTGTCAACAACTGCAAGAACAGCTCTCGCGGCAACAGGGAGAACGTTCATGACCCCCGTCCTGTCTGGTCAGAGCTTTACCTATGACTGGGACCGGAATCCAGGCTGTCGCACAGGTGAGAAGGAAAAGTGGCCGGTGCAGCACCGATAGCGTGGTAGGCAGCCGGGCGACAAATTAACAGAGGCATCAGGTCCACATGCTCGATTAAATTGTCGATTACGTTGACAGGGGTACAGACAGTATTCCGTACAATAGGCTGAAGACAACGAGCCGAGCGGACCGCGTGAATAACTACCACGGTATTCCGTAAGGCTACATTACATGTACGCTTCCGCGACCGGGACTCGCACCAATCAAGTCGCCGGAGTGAGCGGTACTTCCCGTACATTCTACGCCAATCGAAGGCCAACAAGGCGTCTGGTCCTAGTTACGAGATCTACAGTACGGAGTAGTTACGGAATATACGCCGCACGATTTTGCAACCCCAGGGCACTTTGCGGATATCAAAGTTCTGCAAGAGGCATCATGGACTGGATGACGGAGATGCGTATTCCGTACATGTAGGGAATTATGCGCCGATGGTCATGCCTTCTGCCTGCGCCAAGGTAACTGGGGTACGTGGCTGGTTGACCAATGATGGAGCTGCTCGCTACGCCAATTTTACGTGCCAAGCCGCGGTCGTAGCAAGTCTTGGCGGAACACGGAACAGATGACTGTATTCCGTATTCCGTACACACGTAGCTATTGTGCCTGGTACCCAAGATGTTGACAGATTGTATCCGACCCTCAGCACAGCGTCTTGTCCGCGGTGCTGTGAATGCTTAGGCGATGTGGGCCTGTGGCCAGTGCCTCTGCGGCCGGTGCCTCTGCGTAGGCAAACGATGGCGCCGCTGTGACCAGCCGGATTGTGGTGAACAATGACTTGCTATTGACGGCACACAGCGTGGCAGCGGCAATAGACGAATGCAGGTACAAGCTCTCAATGCACGCAGCAGCGGTGGCATCATGCCTGCAGGTAGAGCTGCAGCATGGGTTGCAACGAAAATGCCAACTTTGGGCCGCTGATGGAGCCTGCAGCTCAACTGAGCGTGCTGTGGGTCTTTCGTGGCGTCAAGCTGCTCTTTTTATTAGTGTACTTTCTTTGGGTGTTTCTAGGCCGATTTCATTCAAGCTCGATTACAAAGATATAAGAGAATGAGAGGGAAAATTGTCAAAATCAATCACCGAGAGTTTTGTATACGTACAATATCTAGGAAATCATCACCATCATATTCCGTATAAAGCGCTAATCGAGTGTTCCGTGACTGCATAATATTGTTGGGTAAGGCAGGACCCACACACACACCCTTAGGTCCCGCGGTCGTCTACAGACTCCCGCGAGCGGAGTCACTGCAGGCCCCTGTCGCCCTGTCATGTTATACGTCCACAGTACAATCTACAACGGCACGGAATACGCCGTACAGTACGGAGTACCTACCATCCGTAAGATTTCTTGGTTCCTTGAAATGCTCAAGTTAGTTCTTGGACCCTCGGCCTTGAGTCCCTGGGCTCTTCTTTGTGATCATACAGCAAGGGAAATACAAATGCATTAACCACTTGCGTTGTAATTCAAATCCCTTTCAAAGGGTGTCTTTGGAATAGAAGGAAGGAAGCTATAGCCAGATTCGATGAATGGATCGGCTGCTGATGTGGATGATTTGTTGGATCGGCTTTTGGATAAGAGTAATGCTTGCTAAATAAAATGCTTTCTGAATATAGTTAGTGTCTCTTCTGGAGACACTGCTAAGCAATACGACATTTCTGAAAAGCATGTCTGCCACATAGTTAGTTAATGGCTCACCTCTTTCTTGACAAGGTGGGTGTCAAGGTGGGGTACATATGGATGTTCAGCGGAAAGGCACGGGAGGATCGGTTGGAGCTTGCCGCGACACAAGAATGTACATAGTAAAGGAAGGGACGAGGAGGAAGAATTAAAAAAAAAATAAAAAAAAAATAAAAAAAACCGGCAATCTCACTTGAAGGCGCTCACCAAGCTCATAGACCATAGCCTTTCACCAATGGGGTAATCTTGTTCAATGAGCGCAGCTAAATAGCAGTGCAGCAGCACAGTGTTTGTTTCCTCATGGTGTACGGTGCCGATGCCTTGCGCCGATGAACGGACTTTCCAGAGGGAGCAGTAATTAGTTACAGTGCCGCAGAAATTGCGACGTGGTCACGCCACAAGTATTGCTCGGTTATTAGTTTCCCTGTGCCGAGCGACAAAGTGCACTTGTACTGTATCTAGACTTGATGAACCAAAGCCGTCGTCTACATGTAGTGCCTGCAATCTGTTCGAGGCGAGGTGGGGGCCAAAGAAAACTTCAATAGGCGCATTAGTATCGTACTGTTCAAGCAAGCTCGAGATACGCTTGGGAGAAGACGACGGGGCGAAGAAAGGCATCGGTCGATTGCCGAGTAAGTGTTCGAACCGAGTTGAGAAATCCTCAAGCTTTGTTTATTGTTATTATTATTTTTCCCCTCTTCTCTTCTGTGGTCTTTTCTTTTCTTCCTAGTTCTGGTCCAGGTGGGTGTGGTAAGATACCAAGTTGGAAAGTGCAGGTGGGGGAGTGGCCAGGAACCCGAGAGGACTTTATCTAAAACAGGCGTAGCGTCATCGGTGAACTGGTGGGCTGCATTCCCTGTTGCGGCAAGAACACTTGAAAACCAGTAGTTAGTCAATTCGGATTTTTTAGTGCCGACAAAAATGCCCCCCAAAAGCGCCAACGCGCCTTCCTCGCGCCGCATCCATCAATTACCTTGTCGCTGCGCTGGCATGGAGGTATCAGACGTGTTCCCTCTTGTTTTGCATCTTTGGAACGCAACCGACCGCTGCGCATTTCGCACAACACAGTGACCCCTGTTAAGCACTTCAGGCCTGTTGGCTGCTGCCCACTACTTCCAGCTGCGAGTGACTTCAGTGGGATACCTTGGCTGCCTACCTAGGTGTGTACCTAGGTAGGCACCTAGAGGTAGGTACCTAGGCACAAGGCTCTTGGCGCGCGGGGTCCTGTTACCCTCCTGTACGCAGTGCTGTACAGTTCTGACGCCTCGAGAAGGAAAAAGGCGAGAGCCGCTGTCGCTGTGCGTTCGGGATGGCTAAATTGGGAATCTTGGACGACAAGGAGTGTCTGTTGTCTGCACGAGGATGATACACACACAAGCTGGACGCGACAAGCAGCACGGACGTCTAGTTCTACATGACTCCGACACGAATGGTAAATATGAACGGTGATGAGCTGGCCTAGAGTCGAAAACCAGAGCAGACTATCTGCTGCCGAGGGGTACGGAGTTTAGGCAGGCGTTGGGTCATTGATGTGGCGACGACTGGATGGATGGTCCCGTCCGTGTGGAGTGGTGGATGCGGTGCGGAGCAGTACATATTAATTACACGCGGCTGCATACCTAGGTACCTACCTAGATTTCGCAGCGGTGAAGCATTGGGGTATCGGCCGGGCGTTGCTAGCCACTTGTGCGCATTGCGGTAGCGGCCAGGGGTTCCTTTTCGGCCAAGAACGGTGACCCTGGCTGGCAAATAGGAAGCAATTCCATCCAACGACCAGTCGACATCGAAATGCCAAGTCGTTTATAACCCAGAAAAGAAAAAGTCAAGCAGAAAAGTAGCCTTACGCAGAAGCAACACGAGCCAAAGCCAAGGCCGGAAGTGTCAAAGTCGGTACTTTTAAGTGGATCGGTGTACTCTGCACACTTGTACATACCTACCTATTCCGTAGGCCTGGTACCTATGCCATCAATCGTCTTTTTCTCGACGTTTTCAATCCGCATCAATCTGGCTGGCTGGCTGCCTTTGTCAACAACTTGGTTCCCAGCACTAGACATGTCAGGGGCAGCTGGAGCGAGCCCCTCCCTCCCTCAGCAACTGCTTGGAGTCGTGTATGGGTGGAGTGTATGAGTGAGTTGTCAAGTTGTGTTATGAGTCTGTGTGCGTGTGCGTGTGCGTGTGCGTGTGCGTGTGCGTGTTCATTGCCTGCTTGATTGCTCGAGTGACCGAACACATTCGTGGAGCCACGAGATTCACATTCTCCTCTCACAATGAACCCCTTCCCCCCCTACCCTTTCATCTTGCACGTTCATCACACAGCATAATTATTCCTGCTGCCTGGGGCTTGTTTTCTGTCTTCTTAATCGTCTCCTTTTCCCTCGCAGACATACACATAAATGTCCTGGGTTGATGCACAAATAGCGGCCTTCTTCAACTGACCCGTTCAATCGACGGAACTCACCTTTACGTTTGACAAACTTGCTTTCCATTGCAGGCCAACAGATTGGCATTCATTGGGCCAGTAATCCGCTTCTTTGCTTACCATATCCAGATCCAGACCCAGATGCAGATGCAGATGCACATGCACATGCACCCTTTGGCCTCACCTCACCTATTTTGCCAACAAAACTCTATCCCGTTCTGGTCCAATCTTGCGCGTTGTTAGCGTGTCTTGAGATAACCGGACGCTTCCTCTCTGCATGTACACCGGAGCAGTTGGGTGGCAGATAAATGTGCAGTCCCAACTCGCTCCTTCCTCGTTTTTGTTTGTGCTAAGCTTGCGCGATCCAAAGTGCCACGGCTGCGACTTCCCTTTCGAATCTCACCCTCTCATCTCAATCATACTTCCCTCTCATACTGCGACATTTACCATACATCCTCTCTGGATCGCCTTCTTCATCCAGCTTCTCCTTGTCGACTCCGGTCATTTGCGCTGGTAGACGTTCCTCGTTTGCAGCCTTGGGTCCCACTTCCATCCTGAAGCTCACCTGGTCGAGAAGAGAAGCACCGGATCTGGCTCGATCGAGTATCGGGACTCGACTTAGTAAGGCACAATCAATCACGTAGCCGAAGGCATTCAAGCGGCGATCAGGGCACATTACGTGCATCACGCATCTCTTTTCTATTTTCATTCAACCACAAATGTTGCCGTCGCGGTTTTCTTCCGTGCGGCGAAAGGGCCGCGCGGCTACAGGTGCTACAAAGTCCCCGTTTCGAGATGATACCAACCTTGTTGGCCTGCGATATGAGAAGACAAAGCCAGCAGAGCCGCCGATCCCGCTGCCAGCGTCCAAGAACTCGCTTCGCTCGTCCAGTCCATTGACCATTTCAAGATCGAACACAATTACCACAAGCGCATCGCGGTCAACGCGTCCTTCCTCTGTGGCTTCCTCATTATGTCATGTTAGCCCTGTGGTGGTTGTGGCGCCACCTACATCTGTTGTCATGCCTGGCGTCGCACCGCCGAGCGAACAGCACCCTGCGCTGCGGTCGCCTTTGCCGGTCAGTGCCAGTGCGTTGGGCATGCTGGACGGGAAGCGCGACTCTGGGCATGCAGCTGCGTCGTTTTCAGAAAACACCATTCACGAAGAGGATTGTGAAGACGAAGACGGCTGCGGTTTGTACGATGCTGGCAGAGGTTGTTTGGGCAGCGAATACACGAAGCAGCACGCTTGCAGACCTGCCAAGTCTAAATACGAAGGACCTGGACCTGGACCTGCTGCCGGACTTGCTGCGGTGGCACACATCCAGAACTGGGGCGACGAGGCCCGAGCGATGGGGGAGACAGTGGATCAAGAGCAATCCAACAGGGCTGCTTCCCTTGTGGCTGCAGCTCCGTCAGCGCCAGCGCCTGGGACTAGGTCTCCGGTAGGACTTGCATCGACCGCAGCAAATTGTCCTTCTCCCTTCTTACAGTCCGGTAATTTAAACACCGGCAAGTCTCAGACTTGCAAGTCACCACCATCACCACCGTCGCGGAAGCTGAGCCATAGGACTAGTATTCGCTTCTCTAGTCTCAGAAGCAGGAAACCCAGCGAGGCTTCGGATTCGACTAGAGAAGCGGCATCCCCAATCGACATGGAGCTTGTCGTGCGGGGCTCGCCGTCGACCCCAACCTCCTCCATACACCCGCACAACGACACTCGTGCTGCTGTCCCTTCCTCGTCCTCAGCAATTACCAGTGCCAGCACTTCATCTACCAACTTTGGCTCCGCTGCACATTTTGCTCCTCTTGCCGTTCCTATTCCTACTGACAGCTTGCTCGATGATGCCTTCATGACTGGCTTTTCCTTTTCGAAGCGAGGCAGCTTAATGTTCGGTGGCAAACGCGCGACCATGACTTCCTTGGATCGCCCGAATGGCCACGAGTCGTCGCCGCCGCCAGTAACCGACGTTGGTGGTGAAAACACCGCAATGCTGCATCCTTCATCGCTTGTTCGGACACCATCCAGCGAACCTGGCGCAGACCGATCAAGTTCAAGCACAATAGCTCCCGACGCGGCCGCGCAAACACCGTCAATCAAGGCCCGCCACCACCAATCGCCTTCCGACAGCGCTGTCCTTTCCCCCCAAATCGAAAAAGAATCTCAAAAGGTGAGATCTCTCTATGAAACAAGCGATGCCATGAATTGGGAAGACGGCGCTAGGTTCTCCTTCTATGAGCATCTGGAGCCCACCCCCGAGATTCCTGCAGAGGAGGACTCCCATGACCCGTATGGTTTTTCCTGTTTGGTTCTTGAAACACATTTAGCCTAGAGCGTCTGACTTTGCTAACATTTTCTCTTTTTCTTAGCGCTCACAACGCCAATCTTGGATCAGCTTCCGCAGGACCAAGGTCTGTCAGCTCCTTTTCCCATTATCCGGATAATCATCGACGCGAAACCGAATTGGCTGGCGGTTTGGAGGACTGGGAGGATATTGACGGGGCCGACGTGGACCGATATGGTTTCATTGCACCTCCTCGGCTGCCCACTTCACGGATTAGCACGCCAACAGAGCTGAAGTCGGCACAATTCTCTCCTAGAAGGCGACATGTGCTGCAAAAGCGCGATCCTATGGGATTTTCGTCCCAGCTGGGAGGTGCTAGGGTGCCCAGCCGCAAAGTCTCTGCGCGATCGCTCAACACAGTCAACTCTGAAACTTCAGTCGCGTCCATGCGCTCTTCGCGGTCCGTGATTCGTCAAGCTAGCAATCTATTGCCTTACAATCGCAACCGTCGTTGGATGGATGAAGCCGGTGACATGTTGACCATTTCCCCAAACCTGCAGGACTCTGTGGAGGAAGCACAAGTGGAAAAGATATCTGAAGCAATCAAGCGGAAGGAATGGGAAAGGTCTGAAAAGTGGCGGAAGATGGCCAAGGTGATTAAACATGGCGGGCAAGGTGAGGGAATGGAGTTTGAGTTTGACGTCAAGAACCCGAAGCTCGTAGAGCGAACGTGGAAAGGCATTCCGGACCGTTGGCGAGGCGCAGCGTGGTGGTCGTTTCTTGCCACAGCTGCCAAGGAACATAGAGGCTCGCAATCTGCAGAGGACATTGTCCAGAGCTTTCACCGACTGCAGGAGAAGAGCTCGCCTGATGACATGCAGATTGATCTGGATGTCCCACGAACCATAAGTCGGCACATCATGTTCCGACGGAGATATCGAGGGGGCCAAAGACTACTGTTTCGTGTGCTGCACGCTCTTTCTATTTATTTTCCCGAGACGGGCTACGTCCAAGGGATGGCTTCCTTGGCTGCAACTTTGCTTTGTTATTTTGACGAGGAGAAGGCGTTCGTGATGCTGGTGCGAATGTGGCAGCTGCGAGGATTGGAGCGACTGTACCGGCCGCCTGACTTTCAGGGGCTAATGGCTGCGCTGCATGAGTTTGACGGGTTATGGCTCAGCAAAACGGTCTCAAAGAAGCTTGTGAGTGACCAATTGAGTTGCGATGAAATAGGCCGATTTCTATCGAGATGGTATGCTAACAAGCCTGACCAGGTTGAGCTAGACATTGACAGCACGGCGTATGGGACGAAATGGTACTTGACGCTCTTCAACCTATCGATTCCATTTGCGGCGCAATTACGTGTGTGGGATGTTTTTCTCTTGCTTGGCGGCTCTTTCAAGGACGCAGAAACTGCAGCACCAGTTATTAGTGCGTCAACCGCATCGAAGGCTTCCACACCAGTCAACAAGAATACTACCGCCACAGCGGCGGCGAGCGGGCTTGATGTCTTGCACGCAGCGAGTGCCGCCCTTATTGAAGCTCTTCGCGAGGTGCTCCTCGATTCAGACTATGAAAATGCCATGAAGGCACTGACTTCATGGATACCGATCAAAGATGAAGACCTACTGATGAAGGTGACGAAAGCGGAGTGGAAGACACACCAGGGCAAGAAGAAGACCTAGCAAGCATGCTTGCCTTTTTGGTCAATCTAACAAGCTGCTCAGCCACTGTAGTGCGCTCTTGTGCTTTTGCATTGTTTTCTTCTTTTCCCCGTCTCCTCCCCTTTTCTTCTGGGTTATCGAATTTTCGGAGCCAGGCGGCTAAAAGCCGCCCGATACACTCCTTGAAATCCATCTCATTTGTTCATTGGTTTTGAGCTTGTGCCTCCAACGAGGGAGGTCCATCAGCAATAACCCCATCCAGCCTTTTCGCTTTCGCTTCCTATATACCTTGCTCATGTTCACAATGGACCAATTCCTTGCTTGACCTTTTGTGTGTTTTCTGATACATCTATATCGCTACTCTTCATTGATACCCCATACCCCCTTTCGTCCAAGAGTGATTAGCAAATCTGCGCCTGGACAAATGCGAGCATGAGTTTGCCATCATTTTTTTTGTTTTCCCTTTGTATCGGAACGAGATGCGTACAGTGGTTTATGGGATGAACAGGACACGGAGGACAGAGACTGTTCGGGTTGTCGTTCTTGCATCTCCTACGGGATGCAGGAGGAAGGGGACCCGGTCTGTTATTATATATACCCTGGGAATATGGTTAGGCTGTTCATTTTGGTGTTGAAGCGCCGCAATTCAAGGTGCCGTGCAATTTAATGGGCGCTGACGTGACTGCGTGGTTTGGCCTTTGCCATGTTTGATTTGAGGATCGGCCAGCAGTCCAAGTACGAAGCTTGCCATCTCCCGACGGTCCACTTTGTTCTCGCATCGAGCGAGACGTTGCCTCCTTGGTCAATCTCCACGTCCACCTCAGCATGAGAGCACCATGTCCGTGACATGCCATGTCCCAAAGGGTCCGTCAAGCAAGATGCGCAGCCACAATGACAGCTCAACTCAAGCTTAATCGGCATCGTCCCAGAACGCAAGTCTTCCGGACAGCCTAGTACCGTGCGCTCGAACAAGGAACATAGTTTCAGCATCCGTCCCAGTGAGCACCATCCGTAGATCCGCATGCCATGCCGTGCCTCGTGGCATTTTCAGAACGACGGCGAAAACGAAACAAAGCGCGGGGGTACAAGTTTCCATTTCAATCCTTGCTTCGCGCACCCCTGGCCGTTCCCTCATCAGCCCCATGCTTATTCTTATTACAGGATGGTTCTGGACCCTGGGGTTTTTGTCTCCAGAGCCGTCCATGTCCGTCTGGGCTAGTGCCTCCCCCTATCATCTTGTCCTCGACTAACGTCTTACATGATGACCCAAACAGGAAATTCCCTCCCTGTGCTATTATGGGAGATTGGGGCGCTTTGCGCACCCTGGCCTTCAATGCAACTGTATCCCCATGCCCCGAGCGAAAAGATGTCCCTTTCTGGAAAACCCTCGACTCCTGACGCAATGGTCCCTCCCCCCTGGGGACTTTTGATTCCCTTGCCCCGCAAATGGTAACAATACCTTGTCCTATTAATACAGAATGCGAAATTGTCCCTTCGTGACCGGCGTGCCGCGTTCAAAAATCTTGCCTTCTCCTACACAAAATACACTACACAGCGACATACCTGGTACTGTAGATCCCAGGAAAACGTATTCATGCTTTGTTTGCAGTGACTGCTCCACGAAAGCTTTGACAATTTGAGCCATCAAGTCCAAAGAAAAGGAAGAGAAAGAAAGTTTGTCGTTCTCCGAACCATGTAGATTTATACTCTCTTGCGCACACCAGAAAGGAGCGAAGTGAGAACCATGTCCAAGCAAATGAAGAGGAAGAGGAAGAGGAAGAAGAAAAAACATTGTTTGCACATTTATCAATCCATCCCATATGTTATGCTCCGTATTTGTTTGTATCCAAAGATCCTCATCCCAGTACAAGACAAAACGTCATGTCTTATGCCATAGAGGGTTTGGTGCATCGCATCCATAATTCCCTGTAAAGACCAGACATCGATCCACGACATCTGAGTGAACAGAATAGAACGAAGTCAAAAGACGAAAAAAAAAAAAAAAAAGGGCAATAATAAATGCATAGTCCGCTGAATTTAACTAATCAGATCCTCTTCGTGACGGACCTCTGTCCCGATGCGTCCCGGCCTCTTCGCGATGTCGAGGAACCTGTCTGTCATCTTCGCGGGGTGGTGAATAATGTGACCGTGAAGCTTCATGCGAATGCTGCCCAGAGGTGCCATATGAAAGGAGCTGGGATACTGAATGCCTACTTGACTCCCCTGCGCATCGATCCCGCGGGAACTCTGCCTTCACATCTCGATTTGGCGTCAGGGCCCGCGACGGTAGTGGAGGCGGCGGCGCTCGTTCTGATTCCTCCATGCTGTGGAATCCCGCCGGTCGATACCATGAAACATCACTCTTCTGCCGCTTGTGACTCCCTTTTCGAGCTGGCGGAGGGTTCGACAGGGTGGTTTGTATGAATGGCGGGGGAGATCGAAGTCGTTGTTCGCCGGGGGTTCCTGCTGACTGGGGTCCTGGAGCTTTACGTTTTTTACTTGACTCTCCTAAGTTTCTCATAAAGTCTCATATTAGTACTTCACATCGACTCTCGCTTTCTCTTCGTTCTGGACGCACCGGACGGACTCCCGGGTCTGTTGGAACTGCCGCTCCCAGTCTGCGTCGCTGGTGGTTGCCAATGATGAAAGTAGAGGCCCGGGCTCAATTCTTGAGGTGCCGAGGGCGCATGCATATGCGTTGAATGACCTCCGCCGCCGCCGCCTCCACTGCCACCACCTCCTCCTCCATATACTGGTCCAGCCATCGGGCCAGACTGTCCAGCGTGAGGGATATTTCCTGTCCCTGTGGTACGGCCTACGATGCCGCTGACCGTTTGTCCCCTTGGTCTCGACGGCGATCCAGGATATGGACCATAGCTCCCCGGAGCTTGAGAAGGTGGCAGTTGATTTCCAGGTCCCGGGGGATACTGTCCCTGGTTTTGAGCATGACTTTCCCGTTGCTGTGGATCTGGAGATTGTCGTTGCTGAGCTGACAACAGCTGCAGGTGCTGGCTCTGAGAAGGTGGGAAAAATTGCTGTGCCCAGTCTAAAGCCGCCTGCGGCAATGTTCCGCCGGAACCCATTCCTGCAAATACTAGAGGAATCATTGGTGGAGGAATGCCACCTCGGAGCGAATCTCTCAACATGTCCATCTCAACCCTTCGCTGCTCCAGTCGGAGGCTCTCTTGCCTAGTTTTCTCCTCTTCCTGTTTTGTCTTCTCCTCTTCTGCCTTGGCTTGAAGCCAGTTCCTCATGGCTTCCTCGGCTCCATGCCAGTGTTGAGGGGGTGGTGGCAACGCTGTCCACGGTTGCTGGCCAGGCGGAACAGAAGGAAGGGGGGCTTGTCCTTGACTCTGGACCAGCTGAGGAGGGGGCTGTTGTTGTTGCTGCTGCTGTTGTTGAGAGGTATGATGAGAGGCTGGCGGCACACCAGATGATGAAGCTTGCTGAGGTGGGAGTGCCATCACTGCTGGAGGTGGCAGCCCACGATGAGGTGCTGACATGGTTTGGATGCTGCAGGCGGGACTGTGACTGCGGGATGTCGAAGAATAATGATGATATAGACTCTCCGGATGACTTAGGGGAGGAGAAGGACGAGATGTTGAAGGCGGAGTCGGTAGATCATAAACAGACCCGTAGCCGTACGTGGTTGGCTGCTTCACAGTAAGCATCATAGCTTATACGACCAGAAATGCAAAGCAACTTGTTGAGGTCATGCGAATAGGCGCGCGAACAGGCTGCAGGAAAAGAAAAGACCGTTCTACAGCTGCAACAAGCGGTTCGTTGAATGAATGAAAAGGAAGAGAAAAGATTTGAGTTCAAGGAAGGACTAGAAGTGAAGATCAAAGAGAGCAGAAAAGAATAAGAAGAATGAGAATAGAAATGAGAATGAGAATGAGTTTAGAAAAGAGCGACCTGCTTGCTTATTGACGAGGAAAGTAGTTGCCACAAGAAAGAAAAAAAATAGAATAGAATTGGAGAAAAAGAAACCAAGGTAACGAGGCGTACAGAAACGGATCAACAAGTCTTTAAGTCTAAGAGGATGCAAGTCCAGTGCAAGCTGGAGGTGTCGACCAGCTCAAGAGGTGTAACGGCCGAGGACGGGTGGGGGGCGTATTGAAGAAGTACATTGATGGGTCTGCGGACAAAGACGAGCCAACCTCATCGAGACATGGTTGTAGTCGGGGCGAAAGGGTGTGAGTGACGAGAAGATAAGACGAGGGAGAAGAAGAATGATACTGCCAGGATGCCTAGGGCAAAGCGAAGTAAAGCGACAGAGCTTGTTGACTAGGGCTTTTCTCAATCGGTATGTGAAGTGGTCTGTTCCGTCTGCGGCGCTTCCTGGATCGGGTTTCGTTGAAGCACGACGAGGGTTACGACGCGAGCACGTCCCAAAAGGGAGGGCAAAGCAGTTGAGAGCCGGGCGGCCGGGCGGACACCGTAGAGTGGAGAAAGAAACCGAATTCCTGGATGTAATTCGAGAGGAAAATGGCCTTGATTAGGGAGTTAGTTGGGTCCAGCCTACAGAGTACATACAACTCACTGCACTAGACTAGGTAGATCTAGGTACCTAGGTAGGTATGTCTGTATGTCTGGATATCTGTATGTATGTATGAATGTATGTACATACGTACAGGAGGAGTCGAGTGCGAGCCCGGGGTGGATGGAGGACCGACCGACCAGCTGGGGGTGTGAGTGAGGGCACACCGAGATGGCGAGACGGCAAGATGGTAGGATGGGGGTGGGGGTGGGGGTGGGGGTGGGGTGTGTGGCCTCGAGCAGGAGGAGCCGCGGGGATTTCGAGGGCCTCGAGGGCCCCGACGGCTTCGAGTGCCAGCTTGGAAATGGAAATGAAAATGCACATGGAGCCCGAGACAAGCCTGCCACGAGTCCAAGACAAAGTAGATATGCTTTTATGTAGTCTGGTCGTATGCGTACAATATAAGAGAGAGCACGGAGTAGTGTCATGGGACACAGCGGGCGAAATGGCCTCACGTGTGTCTTGTGCTGCGCTTGTTGAAGCAGGGGTTGCTGGCCATGCGTGGCTCATGCGCGATGGGTGCCATGATAGTGCAAAGGTTCGAGGCAGCTGGCGATATTTGGTACCTTGCTTAGCACGGGGCGGAACATGAGTGGCTTCGTGTGAGATGTGTCGGTATCTAGCCGCATTCAGCTTCCCTGACCAAATGGTATGCTATATTAAGCAAAAGAGAATGGCAACCGATGGTCAAACGAGGGTTAGGCTTGGCAACTTGGGTCCAGTCAGTGAGGACAGGTACAATAGAGAGTAGATTGAGTCTTTTGAGTGAAGCTACTCCGTACTCACTATCAACCCACACCACGGTAATCAAGGCAGAATAGAAATGACTAGGGACAAAATGTCAGGGCTAACATGCGAGATGAGACGACATAGAACGGACGAGGATCCTCAAGTCCTGGGCGTCACAATGTTACAAGGACAGGGTGAGGTAAGTAAGACGAGAGAGAGTTTAGGTCGGGTCGGGGATGGGAGGAATTGCAGGAATCAGGAATTGCAGGACCAAACGGGGAACTCGAAACGCAAATGAGTAGATAAAAGGGGAAACTAGAGAGGAGGCAGCGGACAAACAAGAGGCGAAAGGGTTCATGCTGCCACTGGGAGAACTGCCAAATGTTGGACGACGACGAAAGAAGAGTCTGAGGATGATAACAGGAGCAAAAGTAAAATAAACATGAAGCAAAGAAAAGACTGCAAAGGCGATTCACCAAGTTTAGGAACGCTGGGGTTAAAGGGTCGCAAGCTACCGAGTACCTAGGTACCTATAGGGAGGTGCATATCTACAAGTAGGCATCTTATACATACATGCATACATGCATGCATGCATCCTGGGCACCGTGCTCTTTCTGTCCTCCGCCCTCTGCTTCCCAGCGAAGCAGGCGCGACCAAGCGAGGAGCGAGGGGGTTATAAACCAACCAGCACACAAGCAGTAAGCCGCAGATAAGACCATGGCCACAAAGCAGCACAGGAACGGCTAGGACGACTAGGACGACTAGCATCGCCATGTAGTCCATGTAGTAATGAGGATTCGGCGCTCTAATTAATCAGGGCAAAAATAAATAAATAAATGAATAATAAAACGCCAGCAAGGAGGAGGAACGCGCAAACTTACCAACCCAGAAGGGATGAGGCAAGGGGATGAGATGAGAGGGGGAAATAGTTATAAAGTGCGCCGACAAGACGCTTTATTGTAGGTGTACGGAATACTCCACTTGCTCCTTCCCGTACTCCCGCCAACTGTAGTGGATGGAGCCATCGGCGGCCTGTTCTGGCGGCCACAGTCGCAGTGGGTGGTGATCTAGGCTAGTCAACTGGCGACAACTGCATCAGACCGCATCTTGTAGCCATGAAACTCTCAGGCGCAGGGCCCGCGATAATGGTCATGGCGTAGGAGTGTTGGCGTAGGAGTGTAGGCGTAGGCGCAGGCGTAGGCCGACACTGGTCTGGTAGACCTAGACAAAGCAATAACCACGCTAGTTACTGTACGTACGAACGGCAACGAATAAGGGCAGACAGCATCCAGTTGCGTTCTATTGTCCATCTGCTCGCCTAATATCGAAACATCGGACGATAACATTGACTGGATACCAAGAAACAAGTCCCCAGTGGCCGCCCCTGTCCTTGCTTGGCCTTGTCTCTGCCGGATGGACATGCAAAAGATCAAATTGATTTCCTTTTGCCTCAGGCCCTGAGAGCTGATCGAGGGCTCGCCTTCTGTTCACATTGTCAAAAGACGTCTCTGATTAGCTTGAGCTTGAGCTTCAGCTGAACACTGAACACTGAGGAATTGTCCAAGCTTTTTTCCGTCCTGCCGGCGCACCAGTGCAACACCAAGAGGACGAATGCATGATTTAGGATGCGCCGCCAGAGCTTGGGCTGGGCCAACCCTTCCTGACTTGGCTTTTGCTGGACAGGCCCTTATCCCGGCCCGGGCGTGGTTTGGCTGGCCGCTGGCGTCCTGATTGGACTTTGCCCATGCGGACATCAACGAATGTCTCTGGCTGTGACAGCAGGGAAAGGCAAGTTTGAGTCTATGCGAAGCCAGCAATGGGATAGAGTCCAGGATCACTGTTATGACGGGATCATGGTTCTGGCCATGGCGACGAAGACTGGAGGGGAAAAGGGAAGGGGTCGGTCCTAAATCGCATGAGGTGCAACACAATGCAAAGCGACGAGCACATGCAATGACCTTTTCTAGCTTCAAGAGAAGCCTGTATGTAGTAATTTGGCCCGTCTTGTGATTTCATGTGATTTCATGAGGCGCTAACAAGCCTGGTATCTCCAGGATCCGGGTTGCGAGCGATTCGGTGCCGCGGAATTTATATTGGCAGGTACGGAGTACAGTGTACGCGTTCTAGAGTGGGCTCGCACTATGCTCGGTTTCTTTGTCAACTTGTTGCACTGCACTCGGTAAGCTGCACTTCAACATGCCAAGCCACGAAAATCTACCAAAATCCAAAATCTTGGAGACAACTTCAGCACTCACGGTACGGACCTCGGTATATTTTCTCACCTGTTTCAGCCAGTTCGTATTATTTCTCCGCTTCGCCCACTTGCTTGGTGCATTATGCATTATCCACTTCCACTACGGAGTAGGCGCTTAACCGTTAGTTGCCCCGGGGCCGCCATGTCCCGCTGAATCTGTCAAGGCCTTGGATGCTCTCCTCTCGCAGCCACGGATTTGGACGAACCGTGTGGTTGGAAGACGGGCAGGGCCGTCACGTCAGTCAGTCCTTTCGTCTCCTTGTTCGCCATCTTCTTCTTTTGCGCAGGCCCTTGGTTTTTCTGTTTCTAGACCCGCCGCGTCCTTTTTTGGGCGCATCGCCATATTTGGCACCAAAATCCAGGCCCCGACCAAAGAAGAAAAATCCCCCGCTTCCCATCATCCCATGGGAACCAGGGGTTTTTGCACCGATGACAGCCCATCCATCCGCCCATCCATCCGCCCATCCATCCGCCCATCCATCCGCCCATCCATCCGCCCATCCATCCATCCACCCATCCATCCGTCCATCCACCCGTCCGTCCGTCCGCCCGTCCAGCCAGCCAGCCTAACTTGGAAGGCGTGTGACACCCCTGGCAAACAACGTGCATCGTTGGCAAGGGCGAGCAGGATAGCACCTGCTGAATGCTGAAACGAAGCACTGTTGCTTGCTGAGCACGCACGTCCAACTGGCCATTGCACTGCCATGGGGGGGGAGGGGGTATTCAGACTTTGGAAGCATGGAGCTTATTAAGCTTGAACGGCCCGTTTGTGCTTGCCACGTTGTTCCAACGTCCATTAGTTTGTGGCTGATGGAGATGGCCGCGTAAGACGTTCTACCGAGTACTCCGTTTGGGGTAGATGATCTCGAAATCAGCCATCAGCATGCGCCACATTAAGGCGCACGGCTGCACGGGGATACAAGGGGATACAAGGGGGTGCACGGGTGTTATTGTTATGTATTGATATTATTTGCGAGCTTTACTTGGTGGCTGCGTCTGGTCCCATCTTGAAAATGCCCACCCCGCCCCACTTGGCACTTAGGCGCCCGACACTCCCGCGAAAGGGAGCTCAGTGTCAGTGTCAGTGTCAAACATTCCCGACTCCTCCTCTTTCGACTCACAGAGTCGCAGTAAGCCGCATTGCATGCATAAATAATACTTGCCCAGCCACTCATTTCCTTGCACTGATGCCACCGTCCCCAAGGTCCCAAGCTTCCTCAACTCGGACTTTAGCCTTTTTACCAAGCAACATTTGGCCGTCATTTGCGGGAGAGCCAAACAAAACCTCGCACATCCAAAACCCAAGACCCAAGACCCAAATGCCGTCTGTGTCTGACGCTACCTTCTATTCTTTTGGCCTTCTGCACAGCTAATGTTGCATTCGCTCGGCACACAAGGCGGTTCGCAAGCCAGCAATCACAATCGGGACAGGGCCCAAGGCTACTACTCCAGAATTGATGCATGTTTCAATGAACCGTGGGGCCGACTATCCTTGGAGAAGCGAAGAAGCTCTGGGAGCGACAATCGGAAGAAGCATCACGTGTCTGTCAAGAGGTTGCCGCCAGGTCGCTTCAGCAGGGACCTCATTCTGCCTCGACCTTGGCACAGATGAGCGTTTTTTTCCTGATCAAGTGGGATGGAAGAAAGGAATATGGCTGCTGCAAAGGGTTGTACCAGTGTAGCCCATATGCTGGTGCTCGACCACAATCCGCCGTGGTCAAATGATTATCTTCCAGTCCCTTCCACGACGTCCATTCACGCACGATACGCTTTCTTTGTCCGTTGTTACACCGCCTGGTATGCGGAGCTCAGAGCGGACTTCTGGAGAAAGCCAGGCTCCATGGCTCCATGATGAGGCAAATGGCATGCTGTATGTAAGATACATGCAAGAGACGAGACAAGAACATGCAGGCATCCCTTGGTTTGACAGCAATAGTCAAGGAACGATTGGCCCAGATCTACTCGGAATGGTCTTGGACACAAAAACTTTCGTCCGATTGATCAAGTGGGTACTCCCGCCACGCCCACGGCTAATGGATAAGTTTTGCGCAAAGCGAATAGTTGGTTAGTTTCCATGCTCCCCGAAAATCCGCAAGGTGGTCTTGCGTCCATGTGGTCGGCATCTCGATTGAAAATATGAATATGAAGTGTCGAAGGGAAAATTGGAAGCTACATTATTTTGCCCGGAAAAAAAAAAAAAAAAAAAACCTAAATAAGCAACGTGGCGGTACCCAACTTAGTTGCTGTCTTGTAAACCAAAAAAAAAAAAAAAAAAAATTAAACGCTGTCCATGTCCACATCATCATGGAGATGAGCTGTTCGACCGGGGTTAAATCGCATTGTTTGCCAGGGCCTGTTTCACAAGCCACAGGCTTTACCGCGCTACACTGCCACCCCAACGGCCAATTCAGGAAGCACGGGGGTTCTCCAAGGAAGCTTGAAAAGGAAGATTGGTCAGTCGGAAGGGGGAAGAAAGAGGATATTTACCTCGGTACGATAGTCTGTGCCTGTGCCATGCATTGACTGCCCAGGTGTCCGGACAAACCAGGCTGAGTGGAGAAGGGGAAAAGCAAAGAATAGGGCATGGTTGGGGTACGTACCCTGTGCCTAGCATGGGTTTTCGCCGGCGGAACTCTCTTGGTCTCCCAAGGACGGAGGAATAGCGCTATTCGCGCAATCCCCGCTCGACCCCGCTTTTTAGACAGCTTCGATTAGCCGCTAGCTTTTTTTTTTTTTTATCCATGTCGATTTCTCTACCCGAGTACAGAGTACGTTTTCAGCACCAACGTGTAAATATAACCCTCTCTTCTATCCTGTAGAAAACGAACCGCGGTTTGAAATAAGTGGTGCCTCGGCGCTCGCCACCAGCGTACGCAAGCTACTGATGGCCATCTTGTATGAAGGACGAAGACTAGCTGGCCAGACTAGTTATATTGCGGCGGGAAATTGAACAGTAGCAGGTAGACGAGCTCATGTGCTTTTTTTTTTTTTTTGACACAATGATGTATATTTTTCTTCATCTTCAAATCTTAATAAATTGCCTCGAGGGGTGGCGCGTAGCAATTTCGGCAGAGGGGGGTGACCGGCCAAGTTGAGACGTACGAAAACGGTCTGGTGCCATGAACCGTCTTGCTTTTACGAACTAGTCTAGCCGCAGTCTTTTTCCGGAAATGCGTCTGTTTCGGGATTTTTTTTTTTTTTTTTTTTTTTTGATGGACC
>JFHB01000318.1:0-25346 GCA_000729835.1 Atkinsonella hypoxylon
TATTAGATTTATATATAGTACTAATAGAATAAAACCTTTAGAAGTAAAGGTAATAAAGATTCTAGAGTAAATAGAATCTAAGAATATCTTTAAGGTTAAATTCTTTCTTTAGCTTATAGGCTGTTATTATATCTAGATATAGTATTACTCTATAAAAGTAAAGCCTCTTATAATCTTACTTAAGAAAAGTGCTAAGTAAACTTAAGGACTAAACTAGAAGAACACTATAGAGATTCTTAAGTATATAATAACTACTGCACTAGTTCTTATAATAATTAATCTTAGTTTAAGCGCTAGAGAAATTATATTAATAGTTAATATAAGCTTAAAAGAATAAAGAGTAGTTTTAATATAAATTATTAATAAGTAATAACACTCTATATAATATAAAAGTAAATATTAAAGCAATTTAGAAATTAAGTATAATAGAATAAAGTAGAAATATAGAGCTATTATTTATATATTAAGAAGGCTATAAATTTATCTCTATAGAGTTCCCTTTACTCTAAAGACTAATTCTTAAGTACTTATATATTAGCTTAATAGCGCTATTAATAACGTTTCTAGTGTGCTTATTATATAATAGATTAGCTATATTATACTATTTAATTTTATAGCTAAGTATATTTTAGAAGAAAAGAATAAAATAGCTAATACTTTATTATATAAAGAAGGTAGACCTTTTAATATATTAGATTAAGTAGCTAAAGGGGATATTAAAGATTTTATTAACTTATATCTTAACGTTAATAAGATCTAGCTGTACAATAGAGTATACTACACTCCTAGAACTTAATAAATTATAGATTTCCTTTTAATGTTATAAAGACTATTTAATCTAAATAAGAGTAAGTATAAGCAGCTTTATATAAGTGCTAAGTAATACTTCTTAGATAAAGGCTTATTATAAAAGAGACTAACTAGTATAATAAAGGGTTTTAGTTTAGTTATTAAAGACCTAATATAATAGAAAAAGATTATTAAGGCTTTATATAAGTAAATAGATTATAAAGGTATAGAAGTTATATTTTAAGTAGCTAGAATTAAATACTTTTAGAAAGAGCTTTAGAATATAGTTTAAGTAATAATTTTCTATTATAAGGTATACTAAAAGTTTGCTCTTTAGAGGCCTAAAGAATTATTAATACTAGTTACTTTAAGCAACTTAATAAGTAAGATATATATTAACACTTAATATATACTACTTAATTATAGTTTTAAGTACCTTCTAGAAGTAAGATATAACCTTACTAAATAGATAAAAGTATGCTCTATACAGTATACTAATGTTATAGCTATTTAGAAATTCCTAATAAAGCTAATTATACAATTTAGAGTCTTCTAATTTCTAGTTTTTAATAGAGAACTAGAAATATATAGAAATCTTAAAAAAGCAGTTAAAGCTATTAGGATTAAAGGGATTAAAACATTAGTATATAATTTAAAAGCTAATTTATCTATTAAAGCTAGTTATTAAATACTTATATTTACTCTTTTAAAGATAGAAGGTTTTAATAGAAAGTAGTTTAAATTGCTAAATAAGGCACTATTAGCGAACTATATAGCTATATAAGCATTATACAGTAAATCTGCTTTCTACCTAATTTACAGTTAAAAGCCTATTCTTCCTTTAGAAGTTAAATTTCCTACTTAAAGGTTAATTAATTAGTTAGAAGTATTAATAACGCAGAATCTCTTTAAAGCAAGAGTTAGAATACTAGAGCAAAAGGAAGTAGATATCTAAAAGGCTTACGCAAAAGTCTTTACGTTTAAGCAATATTTAGCTAATTAAATAAATTAGAATTAAGAGGCATTATGTTACAGTCAGATCCGACATGGGTTTGTCGGATGTAACAGTGTGTTATTGGATTCAATAGGTTATGCAATAATTCGTAAGAGGAGTTGTAGGAGCTTCTGTAAGGAGCATCTAATAATAGTATTCTAGTAAATAATAGTTTATTGTTCAATTTAACTACTTGAGCGTTGCTTCTAACTACTTATACATAATTGCAGTTACATGCGCTAGTGACCTGCAGGTCTATAGAATTATCCTATAATAAGTACTGCTTCTACAAAAAAGATTGGCTGTCCTAGCCGTTCTAAAAAAAATTATTAATTGTTAATTGTTAGAAGGTGTGTTAGATTGAACTAAATAACTTGTTAATCTAGCTGTTATAAAAGGCGCAGAAAGGTAGTTGTTATTTTATTGCGCAGGTATGCGTTATTGTTATTGTAGTGCAATCTGTAGTATAGGTTGCTACATTTATATATTTTCCCTGTGCACTTACAATGCCTAAATTACACTTATAATCTAGTAACTATTAAATCTATATATTAAATTAATAGATTTCCTTAAACCTAATAGAGCGTTAAAGCTTATTCTATAACCTATATATAAGTAAAGTTGCGTAAAATTATCCTAAACAATATTAAATCCTATAAATTAATCTTATATAATAAAGCTAATTTATTAAATCTATATAGTATATTCCTTATATAAGATTGTTCTATATAGTGTTAAAAGTATTAAAAATTAATCTATATTAAAGTTAATTTTCTGTTAAATCCCTTTAGTATATTTCTCTATATATATACAGCTTATTTTAATCCTTAAGCATTAGTAATAGCAGTAAATTGTTAGTTAGTTATAGTAAACTATTAGTTCTCTCTAGAAAGTAAAGCTAAAGGATGCTTCTAGTAGCTTTAGGGAGAGTTTTACCTAAAAGGCATTAGTTTTACGCTTAGTAGGTATTTCTACTAGTTTACCTACAGCTAGCCTCTTAGTTAGCGTTTTTACCTTAGTTAGCGTTAGTTTTACTATAGAAAGTAGCTTTTATAGAACTAGCAAAGAGAAATACATTAAAGATAAATTAATTAGTATAAACTAAGCACTTTTTCTACATTAAATAGTGCTAAATCTATTACTAAAGAGACTTTATACAATAATAAACTAGTTAGCTAAGTATTTTAAGAAGTCTATATAAATATAGTTAATTTTATATTATAAGTATCTATTTTCTGCCTACAGTATATTAATATTACTAGCAACCTTTAGTAAGGTTTTACTTTTATTAATAACATTATTAATACCTTTATTAAATTAACTTATACTATTTAGTTAGTTATATATACTGTAGATAGTAGTTTATACTTTATTAAACTACTTATTAAATAGACCTCCTTTAGCCTCTATTTTAACCTAGTTAATCTTTTTATTTAACTTATTAATTTTAGCAATATAGAGGTTAAGTTACTTCTATATAGCGTTATTACCTATAGAAGTATCCTTAAGGTAGGCTTTAATTATTTCTTTAGCGTTAAATTTATACTTTTCCTAAAGAAAACTATTACACTAAGTCTAGAATTATACCTTAGCTAATAGAATAAAGAGTAAGTCTGTCAAAAGTAGCTTTAACACCAGTGCCATAAGTGGCCATAACACCAGCGATACCAACATCGCCAGCTTCACGCAATATCAGCTCCAACAGCTGTTACTAGCACAACTACTCCAACAGTAGTACAAAGGAACTTAGTTACAACAACTAAGTATAGGAAACAAGTAGGTGTAGTAGACTAGGATAGGATACAATAGGGGTTATCTAGTCTATTATCTTTCCTTTGTTATAGGGCTTTATACATACTAATATTAGCCCCTCTTATAGAGGCAGTGCAATAGATTACTTAGTATCTCTTAGAATTCTCTCGCTCTATAAGCTGCAGGATTTTTGGGTATTTAGCTATCCCCCTTTTTGTTTTTCCTTCTTCTCTTCTCTTTTTTTCTCTCTTAGAATTAGCTATATATAGGCTGCTTTCTCCCTCCTAAGTTAGAGGAATTAAGTAAGCAATTTACACTCTTCTATACACTAGAAGCTGCTTTATCTTCTCTCTCTTCTATTATCTCTTCTATCTCCCTTTTAATAGTTATAAGCCTAGTTTGCTCTTCTTTAGTATCTTTACCTTTTTAATAACTCTATTATCTTCTTTAGCTCCCTAAAGCTATTTACATTATTCTATTATTATAGATACCTAGTATCTTTAATAACACTCTTTTTATTATATAGTTATATGCTTTACACTATACTATATAATTTCTCTGTTATTAACAACAATAATAACTTTCTTATTATTAACAACAATAATAAATTTCTTATTATTAACAATAATAACATCTTTTCTTGTTATTAACAACAATAACATTTTCTCTGTTATCTACTACAATAACAACCTCTTTAATATTAATTATGTAATATTAACCCTAACCCTAACCCTAACCCTAAAGAGTTAGCAGAAGGAGTTAGTTATTAACCCCTTTTTAAAGAGATAACATTTGCAATAATTTAACAATAAGTTAAGCAGTTACGCTACTAAAAGCGCCCTAATTTTTACTATAGATTTTGCTGTAATTTAAAATCTAACTTCTGTTCTAAATTCTTCTTTAAAAATAGAATAATTCCCTTAAATTAACTTCTTAATTTTCTTTTAGCATTAGTTTTAAATCTAACAATAAAGTACAACATTAATTTTTAGTCTTAAATTTACACTAAATTTAACAACGAATTCTACAGTAAATTTAACTCTAATTACAAAACGGATTTCTATTACAGATTCTTTATTAACTAGATTTACACTATAGATTCCGCTATAGAGCTTAGATTAACAGCTTAATACTAACTTTATACAGCAAGAGACTAGAATCGTTAGATTTCAGTTATTAAAAAATATATAATAAACAAAGGAGTTTAGAACTACCTAGATCTAGCAGAGAACAATAAAGAGGAACTAACTAAGCTACAAGAACTAATACCTAAGGATGTTAACAAAAAGGTTACTGTAGTAGGAGATTTAAACAACTATAAATTCTCTATTCTATAGTTCCTCTATACACAATATTAAATAAAGATCTAAGACTACTACAACTAAAAGAAGGCCCTTAACAGCATTTAACAATAGATAGTTAAAACAGTTAGTAACTACTATAAAACTATTAGCTATAAGCACAATATCGCTAAGTAGATCCTTCTTCTTTAATAACAATTAAAGCTAATATCTTAGAACAACAAAAAAGAAGTACTCTCTTAATATAAAGCTGTATTAAAGAGCCCTTCTAGAACTAAGATAAAGGAATTTATTACTTTCTACAAGAAGGTACTCTTAGAAGTATAGTAAATTAATCTTCTAAATACCTACAATCTTTAGCTAACTTTAAACTTCCTTAATGCTGTTTAGCAAATTAACCCTTCCTTTTTAACCTATTAGTACAACAGAATTAGAGATAAATCGATCTCTAATAAGCCTAATTAGAAGGAAAAGATACTAGATAGCTACTAAATTGTAGATCTTTTCGAAAGCTAAATAAAGGCTAACAACAATGGATCCTTTGCTAACTTCTAGGACTAGAAAGCTTCTTCTTCTTTAAAACAGCTAAATCCACTAAATTTAAATTTAAATCCTATATATATCTATAGAAAATCTTATAAGTATAGTAAGTATTATTACTTAGTAAGTAATAACAGACTAAAAGACTAAAAACCTAACGAAAAGACTATTAAATCTATTTAATAAAAACTTAAGAACAATAAGTCTATAAAGAAGGTAATATACACATTAAAAAAGGATAATCTATCTATTAGCAATAATGTTCTTCCTAAGGGATCCTCTTTATCTTCTTCTTCCTTAAATCTAGTTATTAGTTCTGCCTTTACTAATCTATCTTTATTATTTAGCAATTTAAATACCCCTTATCCTTTAAGGAACTCCTAAATTCTTAATTCTAGCTCTAATATCTATATAACTAATAACCTAGATAGGTTATTAGATTATAAGGAAGCTACTATAATACAATAGATCTTTACTGGAGATTTAAGCCTTCCTATTCTAGGATACAGCTGCGTTCTTATTAGAACTAATAAAGGACTCTTCTAACTTTAATAGGTTGCCTTTGTTCCTATATTCTACACTAATGTAGTAAGCCTAGATAAGCTTTTATAAGCTAGATACAACTAGAATCTAAAGATAGGTTAGGTTACAAAAGACTTAAGCAATCTCTTCTAAACAACAAGGAACTACAGGTAACTAACTATTAAATTCAACAAAATCAACAATTAACCTAATAGTTCCTTTTTAACTTCCTTAGCTTTAGTAGACCTATAGCATTAACGATTAGGGCATCTTAATAAGGAAGCTCTTAAACACCTAGTAGAAGCAACTATAGGAGCTAAGATCACTGGATTTACGAAAATTAAATGCAAAGCTTATTCTCTTTTAAAGGCAACTAGGAAAATCAATAAAGAACCTCCTTTAGGCTCTAGTCCTAGGCCCTTCTAGAAAGTCTTTATTAATATCTTTAAGCTAGAATAAGGATACAATAGTTCTAATTTAGCTCTCCTAATAAAGGATAATTTTACAAAGATAATTACATATTATCCTTTATTTTCTTTAACTTAGCAAGAGTTAGTCTTAAAGCTTAAAGTCTTTAATAACTATATAAAGAAACAGTAGCAACTAGATATCTATATTATCTATTAAGACAACAAAAGAGGACTTCAATAAGACTACACAACCTAGATCTAGCAATAAGGAATTAAAGACAAGCTAACAGCACTATATACTTTAGCTTAAAATAGTTAAGCTAAAAGATTAAGGGGTATAATAGCTACTAAAGCTAAAACCTTATAGCTTTCCTTGAATTTACCTTCTAAATTATAGCCTAAACTCTAGAAAATAGTAACGTTCTTATATAATAGAACCTCTTAATAAGGTATAGATTAAAAGACCCCTTTTTAGGTATTCTATACTTAGCTTTCTAAAAACAATAAGGATACTAAATATTCTAGCTTCCTTAAGCTAGATATCTCTTTCCTTAAAGCCTTTAGTTATAAAGCTTATCCTTTTACACTAGAAGCTCTTAAGAATATAGCTAAACGAGAACTTAAGACTTTACTCTATATAGAGATTAGTTACCTAGTTAGTTATAATTCCTTAAATATCTTCTATATCTAGATTCTAACGAAAAATAAGATTAGAAGAGTAAGAGACGTTACTTTTAACGAATCTTTCTTCTATAACTTACACAAAAAGCAACCTATTTAGCAAGAACAAGAGGTTTAAATCTAGCTTCTAGTACACATTAAGTTAACCTTTAAATTTAAAGACTTCTAACTAACTACACTTATAGAAGTGCAGCTTCTACCTATATTGAACCTAGAAGAATACTAAGACTTTACTTCCTCTATAGAACCCTCTATAGATAAAGAACCTCCTTAACAATAGGAACCTTCCTAGTTACTAACACTAAGTCTAGAGCCTTAGTCTCTTCTACAACTAACTAATCCTTATAGGTTAGCTAAACTAGCTACCTATAATTCTTCTAACTTTACCTTTGCTAGTAGCTTCCTACTAGGCATAAAGAAAAGACTTTATTAACAGAATCTTCCCCCTAAACCTAGGAACTAGAAAGAACTACAACAGCACTAATTTATTAATAAGTTTAAAGAGGTAGCAACAAAGGAATTCAATAATAACTAGGAAAAGAGAACCTTTTAACTAACACTAGTTATAGACCTTCCTACTGGATATAAGCTAATTCCTTTTACCTAGGTCTTTAAGTATAAATTTAATAAATACAGATACCTTACTTAATTTAAAGCTAGAATCTGTGTAAGAGGAGACCTTTAACCTATAAGCTTAAAAGAGACTTATGCAGCAACCCTTACAGCTAGATCCTTTTAAATCCTTATAGCAATTCTAACTAAATTTAACCTTAATTCTATCTAAATAGACGCTGTTTCTACCTTTACTAATAGTCTTTAAGATAAAACTATTTACATTAATTATCCTAATAGATTTAAAAAACTAGGATAGGCTTTATTGCTTCTTAGGGCTCTATATAGCCTAAGGAGGTCCCTTTATCTCTAGCAGAAAGATCTCTCTTTAACTCTTTATAGACTATAACTATAGGTAGTTACAGAAGACCCTTGCATTATAATTTTAAAAACAGTAGTTATCTTCTACTTTATAGATAATATTGTACTTATCTTCTAATCTAAAAATAGGGATAAAGCATAAGGAATTGCATAAGGACTTTAAGATAGTTACAAGATAAAGATCCTAGGGGATTTAAAGTAGTTTCTTAGAATACAAATTACTTGCAATTAAAAGCTTTAAAAGACCTAGCTTTTACAAGACTCTTATATAGAGAAAATCGCTAACGAATTCCTCTATAGAAAGATACCTAAGAAAACCTACCTAATTCTAGAACAATAACTCAAAAGGAACTAGCAATAAGCCTCTTCTTAATAGATATACTAGTATTAGAAGCTTGTTGGTTCTATTAACTACCCTTCTACAATAATAAGGCTAGATATAGCTCTTGCTGTATCTAGACTCTTTAAGCACCTTTAGAATCCCTCTAAATATCACTACAAAGTAGCTGTAGAAGTAGTTATCTACCTCTTTCTCACTCAATTTCTTGCTATTTAATTCTCTAATAGCAACTAACAAGAGCGTATAGTAGCTTCTAATGCTGCTTACGCTAACAATAAAGAAACCCGTAAATCGTTATAAGGCTCTTTCTTTAGTCTCTTTAGTAGAGCAATTAGTTAGCAAGCAACTAAGCAACCTATAGTTATAACTTTCTCTACAGAAGTAGAGCTTCTAGCTCTTTCTATAACAGCAAAAGACTTAATCTCTATATTTAGGCTTCTTAACTAATTAGGTCTTAAGCTAAATATTAGCAACTAACCCCCTATTATCTAATGTAATAACCTTTAGACAATTTGTCTTATAACTCTTAATATTCCTCGAATTAAGACTGCTTTAAAGTACGTTAATGTTTACAACTGTTAGCTTTATTAGGCCTATAAAGAAGGCCTCTTCTAACTATCTTACACACTAACAGCAGATATAGTTGCTAATAGACTTACTAAAGCTCTTATTAGTTAGAAATTTATTACCTTCTATAATTAACTTAGTCTTATAGATATAGAAAGTCTTATTAAGCTTAAAGAGCTTAAAGACTCTAAAGAGAAATAGATAGCTTATTAACTAACAACCTATCTAGGGGGGTATATTAAAAGTAGCTTTAACACTAGTGCTATAAGTAGCTACAACACCAGCGATACTAACATCGCTAGCTTCACGCAACATTAGCTCTAACAGCTGTTACTAGCATAACTACTCTAACAGTAGTACAAAGGATATCAAAAAGGTGATAGAAGAGATAACAGAAGAGAGAGAAGATGAAGAAGCTTCTAGTGTGTAGAAGAGTGTGAATTGCTTGCTTCATTCCTCTAACTTAGGAGGGAGGAAGCGGTCTATATATAGCTAATTCCAAGAGAGAAAGAAAGAGAAGAGAAGAAGAAAAAACAGGAAGGGAGATAGCTAGATACCCGAAAATCCTGCAGCTTGTAGAGCGAGAGAATTCCGAGAGATACTAAGTGATCTATTGCACTGCCTCTATAAGAGAGGCTAATATTAGTGTGTGTAGAGCCCTATAACAAAGGAAAGATAACAGACTAGATAACCCCTGTTGTATCCTATCCTGGTCTACTACACCTACTTGTTTCCTACACTTAGTTGTTGTAACTAAGTTCCTTTATTGTGCTACTGTTGGAGTAGTTATGCTGGTAACAGCTGTTAGAGCTGATGTTGCATAAAGCTGGCGATGTTAGTATCGCTGGTGTTGTGGCCACTTTTAGCACTAGTGTTGAAGCTACTTTTAATATACCCCCCTAGATAGGTTGTTAGTTAACAAGCTATCTATTCCTCTTTAGAGTCTTTAAGCTCTTCAAGCTTAACAAGACTTTCTACATCTACTGTTACGGTGGGATCCGACGTGGGTTTGTCGGAAGTAACGATGGGTTGTTGGATTCGACAGGTTATGCAATAAATCGTAAGAGGAGTCGTAAGAGCTTCTGTAAGGAGCATCTAGTAATAGTGTTCTAATAAATAATAGTTAATTGTTTAATCTAACTACCTAAGTGTTGCTTCTAACTACTTATATATAATTACGGTTACGTGCACTAGTGACCTATAGGTCTATATAATTATCCCGTAATAAGTGCTGCCTCTACAAAAAAGATTAGCTGTCCTAGCCGTTCTAAAATTAATTGTTAGTTATTAGAAGGCATATTAGATTGAACTAAATAACTCGTTAATCTAGCTGTTATAAAAGGCGCAGAAAGGTAGTTATTATGTTATTACGCAAGCATACGTTGTTGTTGTTGTTGTAGTGCAATCTGCAGTATAGGTTGCTATATTTACGCATTTTTCCCTGTGCACTTATAATGCTTAAATTACACTTATAATCTAGTAACTATTAAATTTGCATATTAAATTAACGGATTTCCTTAAACCTAATAGAGCGTTAAAGCTTATTCTATATCCTATATATAAGTAAAGTTATGCAAAATTATCCTAGATAATGTTAAATCCTATAAATTAATCTTATATAATAAAGCTAATTTATTAAATCTATATAGTATATTCTTTGTATAAGATTATTCTATACAGTGTTAAAAGCATTAAAAATTAATCTATATTAAAGTAAATTTTCTGTTAGATCCCTTTAGTACATTTCTTTATATATATACAGCTTATTCTAATCCTTAAGCATTAGTAATAGTAGTAAATTGTTAGTTAGTTATAGTAAGCTGTTAGTTCTTTCTAGAAAGTAAAGCTAAAGAACGTTTCTAGTAGCTTTAGGGAGAGTTTTGCCTAAGAGGTACTAGTTTTATACTTAATAGGTATTTCTACTAGTTTACTTATAGCTAGCCTTTTAGTTAGCGTTTTTACCTTAGTTAGTGTTAGCTTTACTATAGAAGGTATCTTTTATAGAATTAATAAAGAGAAACGCATTAAAGATAGGTTAATTAGAATAAACTAAGCACTTCTTCTATATTAAATAGTGCTAAATCTATTACTAAAGAGGCCTTATATAGCAATAAGCTAGTTAGCTAAGCGTTCTAAGAAGTCTATATAAATACAGTTAATTTTATGCTGTAAGCGTCTACTTTCTGCCTATAGTATATTAATATTACTAGCAACCTTTAGTAAGGTTTTATTTTTATTAATAACATTATTAATACCTTTATTAAATTAACTTATACTATTTAGTTAGTTATATATACTATAAATAGTAGTCTATAATTTATTAAACTACTTATTAAATAGACCTCCTTTAGCCTTTATTTTAACCTAGTTAATCTTTTTATTTAACTTATTAATTTTAGTAATATAGAGATTAAGTTGCTTTTATATAGCGTTACTACCTATAAAAGTGTCCTTAAGGTAGGCTTTAATTATTTCTTTAGCGTTAGATTTATACTTCTTCTAAAGAAGACTATTATACTAGCTTTAGGATTGCACCTTAGCTAATAGAATAAAGAGTAAGTCTATACAGCTAATACTAGCTAAGGCACCTATAATAGTGCTATTAATTCTACTAAATTTATTAGAGAAGTAGATAGTAAGTAACGCTACTTATAACAGTAAACTAGTAGATAAATCTATAGTAATAGTTTCTTTACCTCTTTTTACTATATTACTACTATAGTATATAGTAGCTACTACTTTTGCCTATATCTTACCTCTTCTAGCTACTTTAGCGTTACCTATAGATACCTTAGTATCCTTACCTTTATATTACTAGTTCTAGCGCTTTACTTTATAGTTATTATAAATCCTAAAGATATATATTACTGTATTCTACTAGAGTAAGTAATATATATTGTCTTTAAAGACCTTAATACTAGTTTTATCTATTATACTGCCTTTAAAGGTAAATTTATAGGTATAAGTATAAATAGTATTTTCTATATTCTATACCTTTTCTTTAGCTCTATTAGTATAGTAATACTAACTATAGTCTTCTATAATAGGCCTTATATTAGTAATGTTAATATTATCTTTAATTTCTATAGGAATAGTGCTAAAGATAAACTTATTAACTTTTAGGGTGCCTTTAGTACTTCTAGGCCTACTAAAAGTGCTATATAAGCAGTAGAAATTAAGTAATATAAGATAAGTTTTAATATTATTTAGCTCTATAGCTACTATATTACCTTTATAGTTATATTCTTACTTCTTAAACTTAAAACCTTTACTTTTAGCGTTAAAACTATTGTTATAATTAATATATATATTAGAAGTAATATATTCTTCTTTAGGTTTAAATAGTAGTAGTATTATAGCTTAAGTGTAGTTACTATTATTATTCTCTTCTTAGAATAAACTATTTAGGTTTACTAGAATTAATAATTTTAAACTACTAAAAGAAAAGGATAATAGTAGTAGATTTTCTGCAGAAGAGGTAGAAGAGGCTAGAAGTAGCTCTATAGAGGCTAGTTAGTTCTATAGGCTATAGGAATTTACTCTATAGGTAGTCTATTGCTTTTAGTGTAGCATTTTAGTGTTTAACTATTAAAAGTAGCTAAATAATAGCCTAAAGGGATAGAAAGAGTAGTAGCTATAATAGTATTAATAAATTTATAAAGACTTTATAATATATAAAGGTATAAAAAAAAGGTTATATAGTAGAAAGTATAAAAATTCGCAAAAGTAAAGGTAAATTTACAGAAAAAGTAGGTTAAAACAATAGTATATAGATTTATAGGTGTTTTCTTTTTAACCTTCTATAATTCTATAATATAGGTTAATTTTAATAGTTCTAATAATAATAAATAAGGAAATAAGGAAAAAGATACTAAAAGATTTAAATAATTTATTATATAATAAAGGAAATTAAGACTTATAAAGAAAAGAGTTAGTAGTAAGCTTCTGCTAGCTAATTTAGGGTTTTTTAGTAAGCTATATTACCTTTCTAATAACGCTAATACTCTTCTTCCTAATTTATAGAGTGCTTTTATAGATATTTATTTATAATTTTAAAAGCATTAACTTTAAGCTTATCTTTAGCAATCTATTAGTTATCTTTAGTAGAGAACCCTTTCTATTATATAAGAAATTCTAGATATAGCTTACTTAACCTACTGTAGAAACGTTAGATTTAATAGGCATAAATTTGCTTAATTTCCTAATAGTTCTCTATACTAAACCCTTCTATTATAATTAGTAGTAGTAGTTACTCTTTTTAGTTAAAAGAGTTTTTACCTTATTTTAGCTTCTAAAGGTAAGCTGCTAATACTACTAAATATATATATAAATCCAGTAGGAAATCTAGGTAAAATAATAATAGGCTTACTTTTATAAGAACCTTATATAGCTTTACTTATTAAGGAGACTATTTCTTTTTTAGCTTTCCTAAAAGTATATATTCTTAGTGTAATTATAGGTAGACTATATTCTTTACTTTAATATTAATAAGCTTATACTAGGCGTTATATTTAATCTTACTTAAGGCATTTACTATACTAATAGCTGTTTCTACCTTTTGCTAGTATAGCTTCTAAAGTATAGCTATATTGCTTATATCTATTCTGTTGCTAAGAACGTTATTTAATTAGATTAAATTAACAACAGTAGCTAGTTAGAAGCTATATATAAGTTTATTAGAGGAAATCTCTATACTAGCTGCTACTATATTGTTAAGTTAGTGCTATAGTGCTAAAAGTATTACAGTCTATAGTATATTTAAATTTATAACTATATAGTATTAAACAGTAATAATAACTGTTTAATTCTTTTATTTAGCTGTTCTATCTATCTATAGGTAGTAAGCTATAGCTATAAGCAATTTACTTCTAATTTAGGTAAATATACTTCTCTAGATATTAGAAATAAACTTTAGATCTTAGTTACTTATAATCTACTTAGGAAGGCTTTAGTTTAATAAATATAGTATCTATAAGAGCAGTTCTACCTAAATTTCTACTATATATATTATATACTTAAGTATAAGAATTGTTTACTTACTAAATAGGCAATTTACTAAATATAGTAAGTTATAGAAGCTATATTTATCTTTTTACTATAGAGTGTTTATTAAGCTAACTTTAGGTATATTAGTAATAAAATTAAGCGAAATTATATAGAAGGGAGTTAGAACTAACTCTAATAACCTTAATTTCTCTAGTAGCTTACTGCAGTTAATTACATTTTCTTTATAGGTACAGCAGTAAGTAATATAGGCTTAAATCTACTTATATATCTATAGAAAGTAAACTACCTATAATTCTACTGCTATTCTATAGGCGCTAAAATAGTTCTAATTATTATAGACTGTTTTAAGGATAAATCCTACAACCTTTATAGGTATATATAGTTAGAATAGGCCTTTTCTATTATAATAGTATAAGAGTTTATTGTTTTATAGGGTTTATCTATACAGTAGAATCCTTAGCCTTTATTGTTAATTTTACTAATTTTACTTTTTACAAAAGTTCTTAATACCTTCTATAATTCTACTAAGCTTTAGATTAAAACTATAGCCTTAAATAATTTTCTCTTTTAAACCTTTATTTAATACTACTGTAGTACTATATTCTTTAGTAAAAAACGCACTTATATTAAGCTTATTAAATTTACTATTATAAGCCTTCTTTTAGTATAAAACTATAACTAGCAACCTAAAGAGTATATTTAGCACTATATTTAGCACTTTTAGTATATAGAAAACTCTTAGGTTAAATTGCAATAAATAATTAGCTACTTTAGCTAATTTTAGGTTAGCTTTATTTAGATTTATTATAGTAAGTAAGGTGTATTTAATAATCCCTTTTGCTAGTAAGTAGTCTATAATAATATTAATAGTATAGCAGTTAGATTAAACTATTTTCTATAGCTTTTAAACACTCTATATAATTACAGCTACCTCTACCTTAGTTAATCTATAGCGTTTCTTTAGGTTAAAAGTATATCTTAAGAGGAAAAGAATTAGTTAAAGCTAATTATTTTTAATATCTTTATTAGGTATACTATAACTATTTTATTTACCTATAAGCTAGAAAATAAAGAGCCTAAATCCTTCCTTATAAGCGTTAACTTTAAAGAATAAATGCTTACTAAAGTTATAGTGCTATAGAATAGTATTTTTATTAAGGTATACCTTTACCTCTTAAAATACCTTCTTTTCCTTAGGTTTTAATAAAAATATTACTTTTTAGGCTTTCTTTTAGTGTATTAGTTTTAGTAAACTATTAGCTAAGCCTTTCTTATAAAGCTCTTATAGTAAAGTAGTCTTTTGTTTCTATAGTAAGTAAATTTATATATTAAACTATAGAATACTCTTCTATAAAAAGCTAGCTATATTAATAAAGGTCTTTAGATTTATAAGATTTACTAGAAACTTAAGTTTTTAAAAAGCTTTTAGCTTATTATTTATATTAGTAATTCTATTACTATTAATAATAAAACCTAATAGCTAAATAGCTAAGTAGCTTATAAATAACTTCCTTATAGCTATTATTAACTTATTTTTCTCTAGAATTAATAAGACTATATTAAGGTATATAAGGTAGTCTTTAGTAGAGTTAAAGAATATAATAATATTATTAATATAGATTTATATAAAATACTAATGCTTTTAAAATAATTAGTTTATATACTATTAAGTAAAAGCTAAAGCGTTCTTAAAGCCTATAAGCGCTACATTTAATACTTTTAATCCTTATTTTAATATTACTACTATATAAGATTAATGCTTTTATCTTATAAGAAGCTAGTAGAAAAACCCTAATGCATTAAAAAGTAAAAATATCTTCTTACTATATATATTTACTATAATATTTAATTAATTTAGTAAGAGGTATATATTTAGTATTACTACACTATTAAGCAGCCTTATATTAACTATAACTTATCCTTTTCTTTCTATTAAGGTTTTAATCTATACTATAAAGGCTAGGCAGGCTATAGCTGCTAAGTTATCTAAATATAATATCTTTCTACTTAAATGTAGCTTATTATAAACCTTATCTAGTTTAGCTTTATCTTTAGCTCTTAGTAGGTAGATTTAAATAGGTTTTAGCTGCTTCTACTATCTATTTACTAGATTTACTCTTATATACTAGTCTTTAGGTATAGAAATAATACCTTTATTACAATAAATATTATATTTATCTATTAAGTTAATAAGTTTAGCTATAATATTTAGGTTTAAGTTTTCTACCTTAACCTTATATTTATTGTAGATATATAGTATATCCTTAGAATAAGAGATTCTATATATAAAGATACTATTATTAACTTTCTTAGGGTTAAATCTACTACTATTACTTTCTTTCTATATCTTATAATCTTCTATAGGCAATAGACTATTATTAAGTGCAATATCCTTAGAAAAATATATATATAAATTAAATAGGTTTACAATTATATAGTTAGCCTTAAGCTCTTTATTATACTAAAGATAAGCAACCTTCTAATTTTTCTAGATTATAATAAATTTATCTAAATAGTTATAGGCTACTATTTATTCCTAATTAGTTATACTAAGCAATATATCTAGAATAAGGTTAAATTTTAAGTATATATAGTAGGCAGTAGCCTTTTTATTAGCTAGTACCTCCTTCTATTTAACTAGAATATACTTCTACAATTTTAGCGGAATTATTACAGCTTATACTGCTATTACATTCTAATATAGAATCCTTAAAATTAGCTAGAAGATACCTATTTCTATAACTATATTATAAATAGACCTAATAGTAGCTCTAAAGCAAATAAAATTAATTTTAACACTATAATTATAGAGAAAGGTTAAACTTAGAAGAAGCTTTAGCCCTAAGTTACTTATTACATTAGCTATAACTATAAAATAGCTAGTTATAAGCACGCTATATATAGATCTAGGGATATAGAAGTTAAATGTAGCTATTTTAGAGATATAGAAGGATAATTGCACTTTAGTAACTAGTTTTAGCTCTATTTTTGCCTATTTTATATTCTAACTAAACTAAATTAAATATACTTTATTAACTAATACTAAAGAGGTTTTAGTATTTAGGTAAATCTAATGCAATAGTCCTTTATTATAGAATTAAATAGGAATCTTTAGAAAGAAATTTAACTTTAAAATACTAAATTTAATAAGCTATAGCCTTATAACTACTTTAACTACTTACTTTATCTAGATTTCTTATAAATCCTTTTAGTTTACCTTTATTTAAACCTTTTTCTTTTACTTTTCTTTACTTTTAGTAAAATAGGTTTTAATAAAGTTAGATTTTAAGCTAGTTAGTAGTTCCTTAGTATTAACTGTTTCTTCTTCTTCTATTAGCTAGTATTTATAGCTTTTAAGGTACTTCTTATAGTCTTTTTAGTTAAATTTATCTTTAAACGTTATTATATAGGTATATTCCTTATTATTCTATAGTAAGCTCTATTGTTAAAAACGTTAAAGCTGCTAAAAATACTACAGCTTTAGCTAATAATTCTAGCTAGCCTCTAAATTCTAGTTCTACTAAAGCTAAAGTTATTACTCTTTTAGCAGCTAATTCCTTTAGTTTTATAGTAGGTATTAAGTATAATTATTCTAGTAATTTTTATAGAATAGAGGTTAGAACTAAAATTAACTATTACTTCTATTCTAGTTAGCTTAGTTACCTTAAGCTACTTTATTATTTTTAAAGTTCTTACTATTAAATTTACTTTAAGTATAGTAGGCATTAATATCTTCTTTATAGTCTTTTAACTTTTATTGTTTTTCTAGATCCTTAAGGCATTTTTATAGATCCTTAACCTTATTATTTACTATAGTAATATATATAGATCTTAGGTCTTTTACTATTAAAATTAGGTATAGCTATTATAATCCTAGGTATAGCTTATAATAAAGTCTTAAAAGGAGCTAAAGATTAGTAGTTTTACTATTTATATAGGTATATTAGAATACTTTAGAGATAAATTCTCTAAATAATTTTTCTTTAATTATATTTTACTCTATAAACTTAGCTAAATCTAGCTATATTATTGCATTCTAAATCTATATACTAAATTCTTTATAGATAGTAGTATAAATAGAGTTTAAACTGCTAAAAATAGCTGTTTTTTTATAGTAATCTAGATACTACTTATACTATATTAATATATTCCCTTTAAAGAGAGTTTAAAGCTTAATATAAATAGCTTCTTAGGCATTAATTGCACTATAGCTATAGTAGTCTTTAATAGCTTAAATCTATAGCTCTATATTATAGAAAATAGTGTACTTTCCTTTATATAAAATTAGCTTATAGATATTTCTATTATTAAAGGGTTTAAAGTAACTAATATTAATAATCTTCTATATAGAATCTATTTATTCTTTAGGGGTTTAGAACTATATATTACCTTAGTTATTCTATTTTTAATATAGATTTAGCCTTTTATCTACTAGATTTAGCTAGAGATTGTTGTTTCTAATATAGTATAGTGCCTATTAATTTATATACTAATATTTAAAGTTACTAAATACTTAATCCTAGTTTTTTTTAGTATTTTAGCTCTTCTTAGCCTTACTATTGTAGTATTACTTTAATAGATTCTTTAGAAATTATAGTAACTTCTATTCTTTTAGAAAAGTACTAAAGTGTTTAAAGTATTCTTATATTATATAGTTTCCTTTACTTAGAGGTTACTTTTAACCTTACTTCTAGTTTTAGTTAACTTTTAGGGGTAAGTAAGAATTAAAAGCCCTTTACCTATAATCCTTAAGCTAAAAGCCTTATTAGATATAGTATTATTTATTGTATTTATCCTAAGGCTTAAGTGTAGTCTCTATTTTCTAGGCTAAGTATTATTGCTTTACCTAAAGAGCAGCAATTTTATTGTTTAATTCTCTCTATAATTTACTAATTTTATTAATTAATTCTCCTTTAATTTTACTAATTTACCTACTAATTTCTATAGAAAAACCTATAAGCTATTCTAGTAAGAGGTTCTCTTTTCTAAGTAAATCTACTACTTTCTTTACTTTATACTTTAGCCTAAAGGTATAAAACCTTTAGTAAGCCTATAAAAGTAGTAAGATTTTAGCTAGTTCTTTAATTAATAAGTTCTTTCTAGTAGTTTAAGGTATATCTAATAGATCTAGGTCCTTAGTAAGCAGTATAAATCTAGATCTCTATACTTACTTTCCTTTAATATTCTAAGTAGAACTAGCACTAGCTTTATAGATAGTATCTCTTAAGCTATTAGATCTAGATAATCTAGCCTTAGCTTTTCCTTTTAGTATTACTATTAGTAAATCTATAAGAAGTTTAGTAGATTTAGCCTTATTAATAATTCTATTAATCTACCTCTATATTTACTGTACTATAAAAGCATTAACAGTATTCTAGTAAGAAGGTAGTTTTACTAGCTTAGGTTAGTTATATAATTTAAGCTATTTATTAATAAATTTATAGTAAGTAAAATAAAGTAGTAAGCTTCTTTTCTCTTAAGGCATAAAATCCCTTTTTTAAATCTAGAAATCTAGATTTTAGCAGTAAAATTTATAGAATTAATATATAGTTTTAAGTTCTTTATTAGTAAAAAGAATATAATTTCTTCTACTAAGCTCCTTCTAAAGTTACTCTATCTTAGATATTGTAATTTTAGCTTTTTAAGCTTAAGGAGGGTTAGTAATAATTAAAAGCAATTACTACTACTTATTACAGTAGAATCTAACGTAGGTTTATTGGAAGTAACAATAGGTTGTTAGATTTAATAGATTATACAATAAATCGTAAGAGAAGTTATAAGAGCTTCTGTAAGGAGTATTTAGTAATAGTGTTCTAATAAATAATAGTTAATTGTTTAATCTAACTACCTAAGTGTTGCTTCTAACTACTTATACATAATTGCAGTTACGTGCACTAGTGACCTGCGGGTCTGTATAATTATCCCGTAACATCTACAAGACTAAGTTGATTACGGAAGGTAATGAATTTCTGACCAATAAGAGCTTTAGTAAGTCTATCGGCAACTATGTCTGCTGTTAGTGTATAAGAGAGCTGGAAGAGGCCTTCTTTATAGGCCTAACGAAGCTAACAGTTGTGAACATTAACGTGTTTTAAAGCGGTCTTAATTCAAGGAATATTGAGAGTTACAAGACGAATTGTCTAAAGGTTATTGCATTGGATAACAGGGGGTTAGTTGCTAATATCTAGCTTAAGACCTAATTAGTTAAGAAGCCTAGATACAGAGATTAAGTCTTTTGCTGTTGTAGAAAGAGCTAGAAGCTCTGCTTCTGTAGAGGAAGTTGTAACTATAGGTTGCTTAGTTGCTTGCTAACTAATTGCTCCACTAAAGAGACTAAAGAAAGAGCCTTATAACGATTTACGAGTTTCTTTATCGTTAGCGTAAGCAGCATTAGAAGCTACTACAAGCTCTTGTTGGTTGCTATTAGAGAATTGAATAGCAAGAAATCGAGTAAGAAAGAGGTAGATAACTACTTCTACAGCTACTTTATGGTGATATTTAGAGGGATTCTGAAGGTGCTTAGAGAGTCTAGATACAGCAAGAGCTATATCTAGCCTTATTATTGTGGAAGGGTAGTTAATAGAACTAATAAGCTTCTAATACTAGTATATCTGTTAAGAAGAGGCTTATTGCTAGTTCCTTTTAAGTTGTTGTTCTAGAATTAGGTAGGTTTTTTTAGGTATCTTTCTAGAGAGGAATTCGTTAGCAATTTTCTCTATATAAGAGTCTTATAAAAGCTAGGTCTTTTAAAGCTTTTAATTGCAGATAATTTAAATTCTAAGAAACTACTTTAAATCCCTTAGGATCTTTATTTTGTAACTGTCTTAAAGTCTTTATGCAATTCCTTATGCCTTATCCCTGTTTTTAGATTGGAAGATAAGTATAATATTATCTATAAAGTAGAAGATAACTACTGTATTTGAAATTATAATATAAGGGTCTTCTGTAACTACCTATAGTTATAGTTTTTAAAGAGTTAAAGAGAGATCTTTCTGCTAGAGATAGAGGGACCTCCTTAGGCTATATAGAGCCCTAAGAAGCAATAAAGCCTATTCTAGTTTCTTAAATCTATTAGGATAATTAATGTAAATAGTTTTATCTTAAAGACTATTAGTAAAGGCAGAGATAGCGTCTATTTAAATAGAATTAAGGTTGAATTTCATTAGAATTACTATAAGGATTTAAAAGGATCTAGCTGCAAGGGTTGCTGCATAAGTCTCTTTTAAGCTTATAGGTTAAAGGTCTCCTCTTATATAGATTCTAGATTTAAATTAAGTAAGGTATCTATACTTATTGAATTTATACTTAAAGACCTAGGTAAGAGGAATTAGCTTATATCTAGTAGGAAGATCTATAACTAGTGTTAGTTAAAAGGTTCCCTTTTCCTAGTTATTGTTAAATTCCTTTATTGCTGCCTCTTTAAACTTGTTAACAAATTAGTGTTATTATAGCTCTTTCTAGTTCCTAGGTTTAGGGGGAAGAGTTTGTCAATAAAGTCTTTCCTTTATACCTAGTAGGAAGCTACTAGTAAAGGTAAAGTTAGAAGAATTATAGGTAGCTAGTTTTGCTAACCTATAAGGGTTAGTTAGTTGTAGAAGCTGTTAAGGAAGAGACTAAGGCTTTAGACTTAGTGTTAGTAACTAGGAAGGTTCCTATTGTTAAGGAGGTTCCTTATCTATAGAAGGTTCTATAAAGGAAGTAAAGTCTTAGTATTCTTTTAGGTTTAAAATAGGTAGAAGCTGCACTTCTATAAGTGTAGTTAGTTAGAAGTCTTTAAATTTAAAGGTTAATTTAATGTATACTAGAAGCTGTATTTAAACCTCTTGTTCTTACTAAATAGGTTGCTTTTTGTGTAGGTTGTAGAAGGAAGATTCGTTAAAAGTAACGTCTTTTACTCTTCTAATCTTGTTTTTTGTTAGAATCTAGATATAGAAGATGTTTAAGGAATTATAACTAACTAGGTAACTAATCTCTATATAGGGTAAAGTTTTAAGTTCTCGTTTAGCTATATTCTTAAGAGCTTCTATTGTAAGAGGATAAGCTCTTTAACTAAAGGCTTTAAGGAAAGAGATATCTAGCTTAAGGAAGCTAGAATATCTAGTATCCTTATTGTTTTCGGAAAGCTAAGTGTAGAATACCTAAAAAGGGGTCTTCTAATCTATACCTTATTAAGGGGTTCTATTATATAAGAATGTTGCTATTTTCTAGAGTTTAGGCTATAATTTAGAAGGTAAATTCAAGGAAAGCTGTAAGGTTCTAGCTTTAGTAGCTATTATACCCCTTAATCTTTTAGCTTAACTATTTTAGGCTAAGGTATATAGTGCTATTAGCTTATCTTTAATTCCTTATTGCTAGATCTAGGTTGTATAGTCTTGTTAAAGACCTCTTTTGTTGTCTTAATAGATAATATAGATATTTAGTTGCTACTGTCTCTTTATATAGTTATTAAAGACTTTAAGCTTTAAAACTAACTCTTATTAAGTTAAAGAAAATAAAGGATAATATATAATTATCTTTATAAAATCGTCCTTTATTAGGAGAGCTAAATTAAAACTATTGTATCCTTATTCTAGCTTAAAGATATTAATAAAGACTTTCTAGAAGGGCCTAGGACTAAAGCCTAAAGGAGGTTCTCTATTAATTTTCCTAGTTGCCTTTAAAAGAGAACAAGCTTTACATTTAATTTTTATAAATCTAGTAACTTTAGCTTCTATAGTTACTTCTACTAGGTGTTTAAGAGCTTCCTTATTAGAATGCCCTAATCGTTAATGCTATAGGTCTGCTAAAGCTAAAGAAGTTGTAGAAAAGGAACTATTAAGTTAATTGTTAATTTCGTTAAATTTAATAGTTAGTTGCCTATAGTTCCTTATTGTTTAGAAGAGGTTGCTTAAGTCTTTTGTAACCTAACCTATCTTTAGGTTCTAGTTGTATCTAGCTTATAGAAGCTTATCTAGGCTTACTACATTAGTGTAGAATGTAGGAACAAAGGCAACCTATTAAAGTTAGAAGAGTCCTTTGTTAGTTCTAATAAGAACGCAGCTATATCCTAGAATAGGAAGGCTTAAATCTCCAGTAAAGATCTATTGTGTTGTAGTAGCTTCTTTATAATCTAATAACCTATCTAGGTTATTAGTTATATAGATATTAGAGCTAGAATTAAGAATTTAGGAATCCCTTAGAGAATAAAGGGTATTTAAATTACTAAATAAAGAAGATAGATTAACAAAGGCAGAACTAATAACTAGATTTAAGGAAGAAGAAGAAGATCCCTTAGGAAGAACATTGTTGCTAATAGATAGGTTATCTCTTTTTAATGTATATATTACCTTCTTTATAGACTTATTGTTCTTAAGTTTTTGTTAAATAGATTTAATAGTTTTCTTGTTAGATTTCTAGTCTTTTAGTCTATTGTTGCTTACTAAGTAATAACACTTATTATACTTATAAGACTTTCTATAGATATATATAGAATTTAAATTCAAATTTAGTAGATTTAGCTGTTTTAAAGAAGAAGGAGCTTTTTAGTCCTAGAAGTTAGCAAAGAATCTATTGTTGTTAGCCTTTATTTAGCTTTTAAAAAGATCTACAATTTAGTGGCTATCTAGTATCTTTTCCTTCTAATTAGGCTTATTAGAGATCGATTTATCTCTAATTCTATTGTGCTAATAGGTTAAAAAGGAAGAGTTAATTTGCTAAACAGCATTAAGGAAGTTTAAAGTTAGCTAAAGATTGTAGATATCTAGAAGATTAATTTGCTGTACTTCTAAGAGTACCTTCTTATAGGAAGTAACAAATTCCTTTATCTTAGTTCTAGAAGGGCTCTTTAATATAGCTTTATATTAAGAAAGTACTTCTTTTTTGTTGTCCTAAGATATTAGCTTTAATTGTTGTTAAAGAAAAAGAATCTACTTAGCAATATTGTGCTTGTAGCTAATAGTTTTGTAGTAGTTACTAACTATTTTAACTATCTATTGTTAGATGCTGTTAAGTGCCTTCTTCTAGTTATAGTAGTCTTAGATCTTTATTTAATATTGTGTGTAGAGGAACTGTAAAATAAAGAATTTATAGTTGTCTAAATCTCTTACTACAGTAACCTTTTTGTTAATATCCTTAGGTATTAGTTCTTATAGCTTAGTTAGTTCCTCTTTATCGTTCTCTATAGAATCTAGGTAGTTCTAGACTCCTTCGTTTGTTGTATATTTTTTAATAACTAAAATCTAACGATTCTAGTCTCTTACTGTATAAAGTTAGTATTAAGCTGTTAATCTAAGCTCTATAGTAGAATCTATAGTGAAAATCCAGTAGATTAATCAATAATAAATCTATAGTATAAATCCGTTTTGTAATTAGAGTTAAATTCGCTGTAGAATTTATTGTTAAATTTAGTGTAAATTTAAGACTAAAAATTAATGTTGTACTTTACTGTTAGATTTAAAACTAATGCTAAAAGAAAATCAAGAAGTTAATTTAAGGGAAATATTCTATTTTTAAAGATAAATTTAGAACAGAAGTTAGATTTTAAATTAGAGCAAAATCCGTGGTAAAAATCAGGGCGCTTTTAGTAGTATAACTACTTAATTTATTGTTAAATTGTTGTAAGTGTTATCTCTTTAAAGAGGTTAATAACTAACTCCTTCTGCTAACCCTCTAGGGTTAGGGTTAGGGTTAGGATTAATATTATATAATTAATATTAAAGAGGTTGTTATTGTAGTAGATAACGAGAAAGATATTATTGTTGTTAATAACAAGAAAAGATGTTATTGTTGTTAATAATAAGAAAAGATATTATTGTTGTTAATAACGGGGAAATTACGTAGTATAGTGCAAAGCACGTAACTATATAATAAAAAGAGTGTTATTAAAGATACTAGGTATCTATAATAATAGAATAATGTAAATAGCTTTAGGGAGCTAAAGAAGATAATAGAGTTATTAAAAAGGTAAAGATGCTAAAGAAGGGCAAACTAGGCTTATAACTATTAAAAAGGTAATAGAAGAGATAACAGAAGAGAGAGAAGATAAAGAAGCTTCTAGTGTGTAGAAGAGTGTAAATTGCTTGCTTTATTCCTCTAACTTAGGAGGGAGGAAGCAGTCTATATATAGCTAATTCTAAGAGAGAAAGAAAGAGAAGAGAAGAAAGAAAAACAGGAAGGGAGATAGCTAGATACCCGAAAATCCTGCAGCTTGTAGAGCGAGAGAATTCCGAGAGATGCTAAGTGATCTGTTGCACTGCCTCTATAAGAGGGGCTAATATTAGTGTGTATAGAGCCCTATAACAAAGGAAAGATAACAGACTAGATAACCTCTGTTGTATCCTATCCTGGTCTACTACACCTACTTGTTTCCTACACTTAGTTGTTGTAACTAAGTTCCTTTGTTGTGCTACTGTTGGAGTAGTTGTGCTGGTAACAGCTGTTAGAGCTGATGTTGCATAAAGCTGGCGATGTTAGTATCGCTGGTGTTGTGGCCACTTTTGGCACTGGTGTTGAAGCTACTTTTGATAAAGGAA
>JFHB01000319.1:0-25072 GCA_000729835.1 Atkinsonella hypoxylon
ATATATATTAGAAGCAATATATTCTTCTTTAGGTTTAAATAGTAGTAGTATTATAGCTTAAGTATAGTTACTATTATTATTCTTTTCTTAGAATAAACTATTTAGGTTTACTAGAATTAATAATTCTAAACTACTAAAAGAAAAGAATAATAGTAGTAGATTTTCTATAAAAGGAATAGAAGAGGCTAGAAGTAGCTCTATAGAGGCTAACTAGTTCTATAGGCTATAGAAATTTACTCTATAGGCAGTCTATTGCTCTTAGTGTAGTATTTTAGTGTTTAACTGTTAAAAGTAGCTAAATAATAGCCTAAGAGAATAGAAAGAGCAGTAGCTATAATAGTATTAATAAATTTATAAGATTTTATAATATATAAAAGTATAAGAAAAAGGTTATATAGTAGAAAGTATAAAAATTTATAAAAGTAAAAGCTAATTTATAGAGAAAAGTAGGTTAAAACAATAGTATATAGATTTATAGGTATTTTCTTCCTAACCTTCTGTAATTCTATAATATAGATTAATTTTAATAGTTCTAATAATAATAAATAAAGAAATAAAGAAAGAGATATTAAGAGATTTAAATAATCTATTATATAATAAAGGAAATTAAGACTTATAAGAAAAAGAGCTAGTAATAAGCTTTTACTAGCTAATTTAGAGTTTTTTAGTAGGCTATATTACTTTTTTAATAACACTAATACTTTTCTTCTTAATTTATAGAGTATTTCTATAGATATTTATTTATAATTTTAAAAGTATTAACTTTAAGCTTATCTTTAGCAATCTATTAGTTGTCTTTAGTAAAGAACTCTTTCTATTATATAAGGAATTCTAAATGTAGCTTACTTAACCTACTATAGAAACATTAGATTTAATAGGTATAAATTTACTTAATTTCCTAATAGTTCTTTATACTAAACTTTTCTATTGTAATTAGCAGTAGTAGTTACTTTTTTTAGTTAAAAGGGTTTTTACTTTATCTTAGCTTCTAAAGGTAAGCTACTAATACTACTAAGTATATATATAAATCTAGTAGAAAATCTAGGTAAAATAATAATAGGCTTACTTTTATAAGAACCTTATATAGCTCTACCTATTAAGGAGACTATTTCTTTTTTAGCTTTTCTAGAAGTATATATCCTTAGTGTAATTATAGGTAAACTATATTCTTTACTTTAATATTAATAGGCTTATACTAAGCGTTATATTTAATCTTACTTAAGGCATTTACTATACTAATAGCTATTTCTACCTCTTACTAGTATAGCTTCTAAAGTATAGCTATATTGCCTATATCTATTCTATTGCTAGAAATATTATCTAATTAAATTAGATTAATAATAGTAGCTAGTTAGAAACTATATATAAGTTTATTAAAGGAAATCTCTATACTAGCTACTACTATATTGTTAAGTTAGTGCTATAGTGCTAAAAGTATTATAGTCTATAGTATATTTAGATTTATAACTATATAGTATTAAACAGTAATAATAACTATTTAATTCTTTTATTTAGCTATTCTATTTATCTATAGGTAGTAAGCTATAGCTATAAGCAATTTACTTTTAATTTAAGTAAATATACTTCTTTAAACGTTAGAAATAAACTTTAGATTTTAGTTACTTATAATTTACTTAAGAAGGCTTTAGTTTAATAAATATAGTATTTATAAGAGTAATTCTACCTAAATTTCTACTATATATATTATATACTTAAGTATAAAGATTATTTACTTACTAAATAGATAATTTACTAAATATAGTAAGTTATAGAAGCTATATTTATCTTTTTGCTATAAAGTATTTATTAAGCTAACTTTAGGTATATTAATAATAAAATTAAGTAAAATTATATAGAAGAGCGTTAAAACTAACTTTAATAACCTTAATTTCTTTAGTAGCTTACTATAGTTAATTATATTTTCTTTATAGGTATAGCAGTAAGTAATATAGATTTAAATCTACTTATATATTTATAGAAAGTAAACTACCTATAATTTTACTGCTATTCTATAGGCGCTAAAATAGTTTTAATTATTATAGATTGTTTTAAGAATAAATTCTATAACCTTTATAGGTATATATAGTTAAAATAGGCCTTTTCTATTATAATAGTATAAAAGCCTATTATCTTATAAGGCCTATCTATACAGTAGAATCTTTAGTTTTTATTATTAATTTTACTAAGCTTACTTTTTGTAAAAGTCCTTAATACCTTCTATAATTCTATTAAGCTTTAGATTAAAACTATAGCCTTAAATAATTTCCTCTTTTAAACCTTTATTTAATACTGCTGTAGTGCTATATTCTTTAGTGAAAAACGCACTTATATTAAGCTTATTAAATTTACTATTATAAGCTTTCTTTTAGTATAAAACTATAACTAATAACCTAAAGAGCGTATTTAGCACTATATTTAGTACTTCTAGTATATAGAAGACTCTTAGGTTAAACTACAATAAATAATTAGCTACTTTAGCTAATTTTAAGTTAGCTTTATTTAGATTTATTATAGTAAGTAAGGTATATTTAATAATTCCCTTTACTAGTAAGTAGTCTATAATAATATTAATAGTGTAGTAGTTAAATTAAACTATTTTCTATAGCTTTTAAACACTCTATATAATTATAGCTACCTCTACTTTAGTTAATCTATAATATTTCTTTAGATTAAAAGTATATCTTAAGAGAAAAAGGATTAGTTAAAGCTAGTTATTTTTAATATCTTTATTAAGTATACTGTAACTATTCTATTTACCTATAAGCTAGAAGATAAAGAGCTTAAATTCTTCTTTATAAGTATTAACTTTAAAGAATAAATACTTACTAGAGTTATAATGCTATAAAATAGTATTTTTATTAAAGTATATTTTTACCTCTTAGAATGCCTTTTCTTCTTTAGGTTTTAGTAAAAATATTACTTCTTAAGCTTTCTTTTAGTATATTAGTTTAGGTAAACTATTAGCTAAGCCTTTCTTATAAAGCTTTTATAGTAAAGTAGTCTTTTATTTCTATAGTAAGTAAATTTATATATTAAACTATAGAATACTTTTCTATAAAAAGCTAGCTATATTAATAAAGGTCTTTAGATTTATAAGATCTACTAAAAACTTAAGTTTTTAAAAAGCTTTTAGCCTATTATTTATATTAGTAATTCTATTACTATTAATAATAAAACCTAATAGCTAAATAGCTAAGTAGCTTATAAATAACTTCTTTATAGCTATTATTAACTTATTTTTCTTTAGAATTAATAAGACTATATTAAGGTATATAAGATAGTCCTTAGTAGAGTTAAAGAATATAATAATATTATTAATATAGATTTATATAAAATATTAGTGCTTTTAAAATAATTAATCTATATACTATTAAGCAAAAGCTAATGCATTCTTAAAGCCTATAAGCGCTATATTTAATACTTTTAATTCTTATTTTAATATTACTACTATATAAGATTAATGTTCTTATTTTATAGAAAGCTAGTAGAAAAACCCTAATATATTAAAGAGTAAAAATATCTTTTTACTATATATATCTACTATAATATCTAATTAATCTAGTAAGAGGTATATATTTAGCATTACTACACTATTAAGTAGCCTTATATTAACTATAACTTATTCTTTTTTTTCTATTAAGGTTTTAATCTACACTATAAATGCTAAGTAGGCTATAGCTGCTAAATTGTTTAAATATAATATCTTTCTACTTAAATGCAGCTTATTATAAACCTTATCTAGTTTAGCTTTATCTTTAGCTTCTAGTAGGTAGATTTAGATAGATTTTAGCTACTTCTACTATTTATCTACTAAATTTACTCTTATATACTAGTCTTTAGGTATAGAAATAATACCTCTATTATAATAAATATTATATTTATCTATTAAGTTAATAAGTTTAGCTATAATATTTAGGTTTAAGTTTTCTACCTTAACCTTATATTTATTATAGATATATAGTACATCCTTAGAATAAGAGATTCTATATATAAAGATACTATTATTAACTTTCTTAAGGTTAAATCTATTACTATTACCTTTTTCTTAAGTTTTATAATCTTCTATAGGTAATAGACTATTATTAAGTGCAATATTCTTAGAAAAATATATATATAAATTAAATAGGTTTATAATTATATAGTTAGCCTTAAGCTCTTTATTATATTAAAGATAAGCAACCTTTTAATTTTTCTAGATTATAATAAATTTATCTAAATAGTTATAAGCTACTATTTATTCCTAGTTAGTTATACTAAGCAATATATCTAGGATAAGGTTAGATTTTAAGTATATATAGTAGGCAGTAGCCTTCTTATTAGCTAGTACTTTCTTCTATTTAACTAAAATATACTTCTACTATTTTAGCGGAATTATTACAACTTATACTGCTGTTATATTCTAATATAGAATCTTTAAAATTAGCTAGAAGATACCTATTTCTATAACTATATTATAAATAAACTTAATAGTAGCTCTAAAGCAAACAAAATTGATTTTAACACTATAATTATAAAGGAAGGTTAAACCTAGAAGAAGCTTTAGTTCTAAGTTACTTATTACATTAGCTATAACTGTAAAATAGCTAGTTATAGGTACACTATATATAGATCTAAGGATATAGAAGTTAAATATAGCTATCTTAGAGATATAGAAGAATAACTACACTTTAGTAACTAGTTTTAGCTCTATCTTTACCTATTTTATATTTTAACTAAACTAAGTTAACTATACTTTATTAACTAATACTAAAGAGGTTCTAGTATCTAGGTAGATCTAATATAATAGTTCTTTATTATAGAATTAAATAGAAATCTTTAGGAAGAAATTTAACTTTAAAATACTAGATTTAACAATCTATAGCCTTATAACTGCTTTAACTACTTACTCTATCTAAATTCTCTATAAATCCTTTTAGTTTACCTTTATTTAAACCTTTTTCTTTTATTTTTCTTTACTTTTAGTAAAATAGGTTTTAATAAAGTTAGATTCTAGGCTAGTTAGTAGTTCCTTAGTATTAACTGTTTCTTCTTCTTCTATTAGCTAGTATTTATAGCTTTTAAGGTACTTTTTATAGTCTTTTTAGTTAGATTTATCTTTAAATATTATTATATAGGTATATTCTTTATTATTTTGCAGTAAGCTCTATTATTAAAAACGTTAAAGCTACTAAAGATACTATAGCTTTAGCTAATAATTCTAGCTAGCCTCTAAATTCTAGTTCTACTAAGGCTAAAGCTACTACTCTCTTAGCAGCTAATTCCTTTAGTTTTACAGTAAGTACTAAGGATAATTATTCTAGTAATTTTTATAGAATAGAGATTAAAACTAAAATTAACTATTACTTTTATTCTAATTAGCTTAGTTACCTTAAGCTACTTTATTATTTTTAAAGTTTTTACTATTAAATTTACTTTAAGTATAGTAAGCATTAGTACCTTCCTTATAGTCTTCTAATTTTTATTGTTTTCCTAAATCCTTAAGGCATTCTTATAGATCCTTAACCTTATTATCTACTATAGTAATATATATAGACCTTAAGTCTTTTACTATTAAAATTAAGTATAGCTATTATAATCCTAAATATAGCTTATAATAGAGTCTTAAAAAGAGCTAAAGATCTATAGTTTTACTATTTATATAGGTATTTTGTCGCCTTAAAACCAAACCCCTAAATGACTATGCAGCCTACACTAAAGCAGGTAACGATATAGCGCACGTTAAGATCGAAGAGGATCAGCAAAGAGCGAGATATTTATTAGTGCATACTATTAAACGATAATAGGCAAGAAGATTAAATAGTCTAAAAAGGCAGAAATAAAATATTAATTATAGCTTAGAAGATATATATATACAAAAGGAGCTAAATGTACTAAAGAGTTAAGGAAAGTGTTACTAGTAGTAAAGTAATATCTCTTAAGCGTTAAGTATTATAAATTAAAGTAGGCTAAAAGATATTAATTAATTAAAAGAGCAAAAGCCTAAAAAGAATTAGTAGAAGCTACTTATGCACTTACTTACTTAAACTATTTAGATGTTTAAGCAATATATACTTTTATAGAGAAAAATCTATATATAGTATCCCTTATAAAGCTAATATAAGAGCGTAAGGGGGTAACTCTACTGCAATATAATACCTCCTTAGTTATAAATAAGCTTATAAAGTAAGACTTATAAGTAACTTAACCCTTTAGTTAATTCCCTTAATCCTAAAGTCTTAATCCCTTTATCTTTTATAATAGCTTTAGTGTCTTTAGTATATATAGTAGTGTCCCTCTTACTAGTAATAGCGTTCTTATAGCTAAGCGCTTTCCTTTATAATAAGTAACTCTTTCTTAGCAATTTACACTTTATTTAGTTACCTTAGATGTAATTAAATAGTGTTTTTTATTTACCTTAATTATCTCTTATTAAGCGCTAGAATAGAAAAGAGCTAGTAGTATAACACTAAGGTTTATATTAGTAATAGAATTATAGGCTATTATAGGTTATTTAGCAATATATCTTTAAGCTAACGCTTCTATTTAATCCTTTATAGTATAGTATCTTTTAGCTTTAAGTGCTTATTTTACTGTTCTTATAATCTCTTTATCCCTTTACCTAGATTTCTGCTTCTATACTAATAGTTCTATAAAACGTAAAGATAGTAGTTAATACTTTAAGTTCTATAATTATTATAGAAGCTAGTTTTTACTGTAAGATTCTATTTAATCTCTTTATATAAGATCTTATAGTATACTAGAAATTCTAGTAAAGACCTCTAAATTGTTTAGCAGTAGTAATAATAAAGGGCTTTATAAATTAGTTATAGATTATAGTAGCACCTTAAACGTTATAATTAAAGACTTCTTTTATACAAGAGAAAGTAGCTTATAATATATAAAAGCCTAGCTAGGCTTACTTATTTATATTAGAAGATATAAACGCTATTCCTTTACTATTATTACTGCTTTAATAGTTCTATTATAGATAATAGAATTACTATTAAACTAAATAGTAGCAATAAACTAATTCTCCTAAAGTTATATAAGTATTTATCTATTAACCTCTATTAACTATTTAATTACTTAATTATAATTACTTAAGGTAAACTTCTAGGTATTAAGCTTCTTTAGAACAGGAATTCTACTACTAATTATCTATAAGTAATATCTTAAGATAAAACGCTTTATAGTATCTTCCTAGAGGTAGCTAAGGTTAAAGCCTATAGTTTTAGCTTTTTTAATAACTATATATTTATTTATAAAACTAAGCTTATTTACTGCTATTATATATAGAACTATTATAACTCTATTAGTACCTTTACAGTAGTTATAAGACTAATTAATAGAGTTATTAATTATAACCTAGTTGTAAAGGTGCAGTTTAAATTTATTCCTTAACGTTTAAGTAATTCTATAGTTACTATATTAAGTGTAAGGTATATTATATAAGCTATTGCTAATAAGATTAATTAGAAGATACTTAACTAAACAATAAAGCGTTTATATTAAGAAGAATAAATAGGTATATCTATATTTCTAGTTGCTTTTCTACTTATAATATAGTACTAAAATTGCTTAGAATAAATATAGATACTAAAGGAGCTATAAAGTTTATACCTAACTATAGACTATAGCTTTAAACCTTTTAATTCTACCTTTAGGTTCTATATTAAAGTAATAATAGTATTTCTTTAAGTAATTAAAGATAAAATAAGTTTAGTAGTTATTAAAGAAAAGAAAGCTAGTAATAAGTCTTTACTTACTTATTTTATTATATAAGGCAGAAGGGTTATAGCTTATATTATAACAGCAAGAAATAAGTTAAAACCTATCTTTAATTCTATATACCTTTTAACCTATAAGTCTTATAATCTTACTTTAGTTTATTTCTTCTATATTAATTATAAAAGACTTCTTAAAGATAACTACTATATACTTAATTCTATAAGTAATAATTCTTACTATAGTAGTAAGCTAGAATTAATCTAACTATTTACAATAAGTCTTTTACTTAAAGAACTTTATTAGAAAGCTATAAATATTATTAAGATAATTAAACTAGATTGCTAAACTCTAGCTAGGCTATATTAACTCTATAAGCCTAAAGTTATTTAAATTATAATTCTAATAAAGTAGTAAGCTAAAAGAAAGCTACTTAAAATATTACTAAAAGAGAGGTAGGTAGCACTTATAGAGCTTCTTAAGAGGTAAATCTACTTAATCTTACTCTTTTATACAAAAGAAATTGCTAACTAGCTTATAGACTTACACTATAATATAGTATATTAGTAGGTTCCTTAACGTTCTAAAGTAATATATTTATCCCTTATATATAACTCTAAAGCTAGTCTTAGAAATAGGTTCTTAGTATTTATTTTCTATTTTAGCAGTAGAGATTAAATAGCTTTTAAAAAATTAAAGGTAAAAAAGAGCTTAAGTAGATACTTATAATAAAAATATTATAAGAATAAAGAAATAAAGAGAGAGAAAGAGTAGAAATATAGGCTATATTATAGCTAATATTGTCTTAATAAATCCTTAATTAATAGCTATCTATAATTATTATAATTTAGTAGAGATTAATAGTAAATATATACTAAGACTTTAATAGCTATAAACTTATTAAGTAATTTATAATATTCTCTTTAACTAATTATATTTATTTTCTTTCTTTCTTTTTATAACTACCTTTCTATATAGCCTCTTTCTTATTACTTTTATTAGTACCTTTAATTATTTAATTATAGCTAAAAAGCTTCCTTAAAACTATAAGGATCTTATAAATATATAGAATATTATTAATAAAAGAATCTCTTTTACTACTCTTTTTTATTAAGTTACTCTCTTTTAAAATAGTTAAATAAATATCTTTCCTTTAATAACGCTTATTAATATAGTAAGTCTTTTATAAAAAAGCTTTTAATTATACTTCTATTCTCTTATTATATTAATAAACCTTATCTCTTTAGTATAAATTTACCTTTAAGCTTTAAGTCTATAGAGGTAATAACATTAATACTAATAGATACTTAATATATACTAAAGTTACTTTTTAATAGAGTTCTATACTTAATATACCTCTAAAAGCTATTAAATTCTTTTACAATTAAAATCTTAAGGCTTAGTTTATTAATAGTACTATAAAAGAAAGCTCTCTTTTATATAAAGTTGCACTAGAATTAAATATTAAGAACTTTATCTTTATTTTAACTAAAATAGCTTATCTTTATAGATATTTCTATTATATATTTACTAATTATTAAGAGCGCTATAAAGCCCTTTTAATTTTATTCTTTAGTAAAGAGAATAGTGTATTTTACTCTTATTACACTAATATATATCTTTAGATAGTTACCTTATTTAGAGAATATATCTACTTTCTATTTTATAGCTGTACCTCTCTTAAGGATGTTTATAGCAGCTTATATAGTAATTGCATCTAGAGTAGCTCTACTGCTATAAGCTATAAGTAGTAATTCACAAAAGGTTACAGTAACTATAGCTAAATTTACTATAATGCTCCTTTTATAATATTCTAGGGTAAAGACTAAGTAGATTAACTATTTATTCTTTTAAGGCTCTAGAAGGTTCTTTATAAGAATCTTTCTCCCTTTATAGTAGTTAATATTCCTTACCTTTTTCTCTAAACATTAGAACTACTAGAATTTTACTAAAAGATTAAGTGTAAATTACTTAAGTTAAAAGATAAAAAAAAATAAAAAAAGAGTAAAGGCTAAGCAGCCTTTTTAGTTAAAATAGAATAGAACTATACTTATTTTTAGTAGTCTTTAAAAACTTTTTATATATTCTATTTAATCTAAGTTTATAGTTTTAATTCTAATTAGCTTTAAATCTTTAAATAATCTTAATATACTATTATTAAATCTTAGTTAGTCTTAAATATATAAATAAATAAACTTAACCTTCTTTCTCCTTAAAGCTAAAGATATAGAGACTATAGCATTAGCTTTTATAAAAGCTATAATAAGTTATATATCTTAGTAAAGTTATAGGTAAATTACTAAAATTAAATAATATTATTAATCTCTTTATAGCTTCTACGCTCTTCTTTAGGTATTATTAATAGATAAACTTCTATTATATACTTTAGATAATATTATAGTAAAAGATCTACTTTAGCGTTATTATCCTTAAAATCCTCTTTCTAGTATAGCTGTAATATATAGTCCTTAGAAACTATTTAATCTAATATATTATACTAAGTATTAGTAAGCTACAATTTATTAGCATTTTACTTAAAGTTACTAGTGTTTTTGCTATACTAAGTAGTATATTATAGAGTATAGAGCTATTTATTAGCAGTAGAAGTCTACTATTCCTTTAGATTAAACCTAAACTTCTTAATATAATCCCTAGAAATAGTTTTATTAAGCACTATACTATCTAGAGTCTCTAAACAGTAAGCACTAATAACTTTTGCTTAGCTATACACTTTAAAAGAACTATTCTATTATATTACTAACTTCTTCTTTATTAATATATCTATAACTCTTTATATATTATATATAAGGACTAAATCTTTTAGAACTAATTAATCTTTCTCCTTTTACAATAATACCTTTTAGTTTTAGTTTATTTAATTAGCTAAGTATTGCCTAAATATAAAGACTTTTATATAAGCTTTTTAGATATTTACTTCCTTTTATTTTAGCATTCTAACTCTTACTTTAAAGAGATTCTATATTATTATAACTTTTAACTAATTAATTAACCTTTAAGTAGGAAATTTAACTTCTAAAGGAAGAATAAGCTTTTAACTATAAATTAGGTAGAAAGTAAATTTACTATATAACACTTATACAGCTATATAGTTTACTAATAGTGCCTTATTTAGCAATTTAAACTACTTTCTATTAAAACCTTCTATCTTTAAAAGGGTAAATATAAGCGTTTAATAACTAGCTTTAATAGGTAAATTAGCTTTTAGATTATATACTAATGTTTTAATCCCTTTAATCCTAATAGCTTTAACTACTTTTTTAAGATTTCTATATATTTCTAGCTCTCTATTAAAAACTAGAAATTAGAAGATTCTAAATTATATAATTAGTTTTATTAAGAACTTCTAAATAGCTATAATATTAGTATACTATATAGAGTGTACTTCTATCTATTTAGTAAGGTTATATTTTACTTCTAGAAGGTACTTAAAACTATAATTAAGTAGTATATATTAGGTATTAATATATATCTTACTTATTAGGTTGCCTAAAGCTACTAGTATTAATAATTCTTTAGGCCTTTAAGGAGCAAACTTTTAGTATACCTTATAATAAAAAATTATTACTTAAACTATATTCTAGAGTTCTTTCTAAAAGTACTTAATTCTAGCTACTTAAAATATAACTTTTATACCTTTATAACCTATTTACTTATATAAAGCCTTAATAATCTTTTTCTATTGCATTAAGTCTTTAATAATTAAAGTAGAACCCTTTATTATACTAGTTAGTCTCTTCTATAATAGGCCTTTATTTAAGAAGTATTACTTAGTACTTATATAAAGTTACTTATACTTACTTTTATTTAGATTAAATAGTCTTTATAATATTAAAAGGAAATCTATAATTTATTAAGTTCTAGGAGTATAGTATACTCTATTATATAGCTAGATCTTATTAACGTTAAGCTATAAGTTAATAAAATCTTTAATATTCCCTTTAGCTGCTTAATCTAATATATTAAAGAGCCTACCTTCTTTATATAATAAAGCATTAGCTATCTTATTCTTTTCTCCTAAAATATACCTAGCTATAAAATTAAATAATATAATATAACTAATCTATTATATAATAAGTGCGCCTAGAACGTTATTAATAGCGCTATTAAGCTAATATATAAGCACTTAAGAGTTAGTCTCTAAAGTAAAGGGAACTCTATAGAGATAAATTTATAGCCTTCTTAATATATAAACAATAGCTCTATATTCCTACTTTATTTTATTATACTTAATTTCTAAATTGCTTTAATATTTACTTTTATATTGTATAGAGTATTATTACCTATTAATAATTTACATTAAAATCGCTCTTTATCCTTTTAAGCTTATATTAACTATTAATATAATTTCCTTAGTGCTTAAGCTAAGATTAATTGTTATAAGAACTAGTGTAGTTATTATTATATACTTAAGGACCTCTATAGCGTTCTTTTAGTTTAGTTCTTAAGTTTACTTAGTACCCTTCTTAAGTAAAATTATAAAAGGCTTAGCTTTTATAGAGTAATACTATACCTAAATGTAATAATAGCCTATAAGCTTAAGAAAGAATTTAACCTTAAAAATATTCTTATACTCTATTTACTCTAGAATCTTTATTACTTTTGCTTCTAAAGGTTTTCTTCTATTAGTGCTATATATAAATCTAATAATCTCTATAGTCTTTTAGTATAGCTTTAATTTTACAGTAAATATAGTGTAACTAGCTAGCTTAATATTAATAAGAACTTTATTAATATTAATTAAATATTCTATAATATATCTTTATATATTAGGTAATACTTCCTTCTTATTATAAGTAGTAGTAAGGCCTTTTACTACAATATTATCTAAGAAAAGCTTATAAGTGTAAGGAATTAGGTTAAAAAGAATTCTCTTTACTATTTAAATAAATTAAGTAATAGAGTTAGTTGCTCCTTAAGGAAGTATATAAAGCTATAGAAGCTTTATTACTATTAAAATTGTTATTAAGTCTCTACTTTCCTTTATAAGTAGCACTTAATTATAGCTTAATAGTAAATTAATAACTAAAAGTATTTTATATATTCTAAATTCTTCGCTAAAAGCCTCTACTCCTTCTAGAATATAGGCATTCTATATTGTAATCTTATTATAAGCTATTATAAACAGCACTAGCTATATCCCTTTATCCTTCTTTATTACTAAAAAGTAAGGGTTTCTATAAGATCTATAGCTCTCTTCTAATAACCTATACTAAAGCTTCTTTTTTAATAAATTAACTAGTTTTCTTTATAGGCTAATAAATATTAGTATTAACTTTACTTTTTAAGCTCTATAAGCAATAGTATAAATAACTTAAGGCAGTATAACTAAAGAATTAATCTTTCTATACTCTAATAAGTTCTACACTAATACTACCTCTTAGTTATAGAGGATTTCCTTAAAAACATTAACTTCTTCTACTATTAAATATTCTTATACTTATTTAACTATTTAATCTAAGCGCTCTTTTGTTATTTAGAATCCTTAGGGTTTTTTGCTAAATCTTTCTATAATATATTTAGCGTATTTTCCTAATTAATTAAGTGTACTTTTACCTCTTTCTACTTCTTCTATTTCTACTTAAGGTCTCTATTAAGCGTAAACCTATTTAAGGGAATATTATCTTTTAGTAGAATCTTATTAGCTTTTTACTTATATAATATATTTACCTTTAGATTAATTAGTTATAATTACTTTAAGGACTAAATCTTCTCTATAGCTTCTTTAAGTTAGCTTCTATACTAGCTAGCTATTCTCTTTATTATAAGGTTAATAATAGCTACACCCTTATTCTTTATTATAGGCACTAGCTCTTTATTATTATTTAACTTAGCTTTAAGACTCTCTTTAACTATTTAATTATAGACTAAATCCTTAAATAACTTATTAATTAAGATTAAATTAACGCTAATAGCTATTACTTTATCTATTGCAGTCTTTTATTTAATACTTCTAATAACCCTTAAGACTAATATAATATTACTAAAATAGTACTTTAAGAGAAGCTTACCTTCTTTATTACTATACTTAAAGGTAACTTTAGCTATATATATAAAAGGTATTCTAAGGATTAATTATATATATAAAGACTTTAGCGTAATATAAAAGCAAATTAGCGTTTAAACGTTTCTAAGGTATAGCTTTATTATTACTTCTCTTAATATTATAAGCTTATATAATATAAAAGATATAGTAGTAGTCTTTTACTTTATTAGAGTTATTTTTAAATTAAGCTCTTTAATAAGATCCTTAGTAATAATATTTCCTTATAAACTATAATCTATAAGACTATTAATAAGTAAAGAGTTTAGGCTTTTAAGTTATACTTAAAGGTAAAGTAAGTTCTATAAATAGCTTATAATTACTTTTAGCTTTAAAATACTATTTAATTCTTTAATATAAAGTATATTTACTTATAGATTTACAATAAACTTTTCCTCTTTAATATAATTTTCTATATATTCTTATATAATATTCTATAAATCCTTCTAGATGCTACTAGGTAGTTATTTTATATATTTATTAGTAATATCTTCCTTATTGTCTTCTACTGCCTCTTTAACTATAGTAGATATTGTTTTAATAATATTAATTAATTAATCTTCTTGCTCTTTAACTCTTTACCTCTTCCTTAAGATAAAATATAAAGATATAACTTTAGTACTTATTCTATTAATATAATAGACTTTATTAACACTATTTACTTATATTAGGTATTTATTCTCTATTGCTTCTATAAGTGTAAGCATTAGTTAGTATAAGTCTTATAAGCTAACTTTAATCTTCTTTTAAAAAACATTTTTAAATAATTATATAAGAAGCTATACTTTTATATCTATAGAGCTATCTTCTTTAGCTTTTTTTTCTTTCCTTTTAGCTTAGTTTTCTAAAGCTCTTTTTTACTTAATAGAGCGTTATATCTCTATAGTATAAACTCTAAAGGGCTAAGCTATAATTCTTTTCTTAATTAGTATATAGAGAGTCCTTCTAGGTCTATATTCCTTTATCTTAAACGTTAAAGTTACTATAGTACTATTAGTAAGGTCTCTCTTAAGAATAGCTTTTAGTAGAATATATATTAAGTAATAATTAGAAATATTAATCTTATTAAAGATTTAATCTAATGTTTTTCTCTCTTTTTTACTAGGCTTTTAATAGTTTAACGTTTTTTTACTAAATTCCTTAACTTAAGAACAATACTATTTTATAATATAGTAGTTAAAACAATTAACCTAAAACACTATAAGCCTATAAAGACAACTTTCTATACTAAGGAAGCTTTATATAAGAATAAGTAGTACTAGATTATTTAATTTTACTGTTAAGATACTTACTCTTTAATTATACTTTATAAAGCTAATCTTATTATTATACTAGTAAAACTAGCATTAATTTATATAATAACCTTCTTTACTATAGTAATAGTAGTAATACTACTTTATATAGCTTCTAGTTATATAGGTTCTAAAGCTTTAGGCATTATTATATATATTAATAGCGTTAATATATATATTCTGCCTTTTCTTTTTCTTCTTTCTAAATTTCTTTTTAAAAAGCTTTATAATATCTATCTTTAAAACTACTTACTTTATAAGTATAATCTTTATATCTTTAAACTTCTAGGTTAAATTATTTATTTAATCTTTTACTTCTAAAATAAGCTATATAATTTCCTTAGCTTTATAACTAAAATTACTTATACTATAATACTTAGGACTTCTTCTGCCTAAAGGTATATAAAGGTAGTCTTTTCTATTGTTATAGAGTTTAGAATTATAGTTTTCTAGCTCTATTCTAGCTTATATATACTAGCTAAGCTGCTCTAATAACTCTCTATAAAGTATTATAATAAACTTAGCTCTAGTAACTTTTATTTAATCTATAAAGCTAGTAAGTATAGCATTTAGTAAGGCCTTATAAATATAATTAAACTAAGAGATTATACTATACTATATATAGAGCTTAGCGCTAATTATAGCAGCTTAATGCTCTTAAAGCTAATAGAGAGTGTCTTTTATAGTTCTTAAATAGTTTCTCTTTAGGTCTTTAAGCTTTTTATTAGCTTACTCCTTTTAATTCTAAGAAGTAGCTTTATACTAAAGTAAAAGCTACTTTTTAGCTTCTTTCTAATTATATAAGGTATAAATAACCTTTATATACTTATAGATTAATAGGTTAATATAATAAATAAATATCTTTTATTAGTTTTTCTTTAGAATAAATAAGGTTTTTATCTTTAGCTTAAAGCTAGTTAAGTAATTAAGAATATTTTCTCCTTTAAATTAATATATATTAAACTTCTTATTAAAGGTAGCTTAAGCTTACTACTTTTTAATAGCTTTACCTATAGCTTTAGTAAAAGCCTTATAAAGTATAGCTATAGCGCTATTAGCACTAGCCTTTTTATCTTAAGTATTTAATTCTATTATAACCTTAGGTTTTAAAATAACTTTTTTAGAAGATTTACTAGATTAGCTAGAGCTAGTATTAGCTGCTTTAAATATAAAGCTTATACTTTTCTTTAAGGAATATAGAATACTAAACTTATATAAATACCTAGTAGAATAGCTTAATATAGAAGATAGATGTAAAGAGAATAATTAATCTTACTTAGTAGAAAGTATATAATATATATAATTCTCTATATTAGCTATACTTTTAATGCTTTTACTTTCTACTTCTATAGTTATATAAGCTCTTAACGCTAAAATATAAAGGCTAAGAACTTAATTACTAATAATAGTAAATATAAAGATAACTGCTAAGATAAGGATAAAAGAGAAATTTTTCTCTATAATTAAATAATTATAACGTTTAAAGGACCTAAAAACTTCCTTTTTACTATACTAAGGCTATCTTAGCTAAGAGTAAAATAGAGGTTAAATAAGCTAGCTAGTATTTATAATATAGTAATTATCTTTAACTAAGCTTAGCTCTTCTTAGCTTAAAAAAGCTATAGAAATTTTCTTTCTTTCTTAATTAAATAATCCCTTATAATATAGAGCTTTTATCCCTATAATTTCCTTTTTTCTTATATTAGTAATATTTAAGCTAAAGTACTCTTCTATCTTTAATGCTTAGTAGCTTTTCCTTCTTTCTTTTAGGATCTCTATAAAAAACCTTTTAATTATATAATACACTTTAATTAGAATAGGTCTCTAGTAAAGCCTCTATTTTTATTGCCTTAAAACTAAACCCCTAAATAACTATACAGCCTACACTAAAGTAGGTAATAATATAGTGTACGTTAAGATTAAAGAGAATTAGTAAAGAGTAAGATATTTATTAGTATATACTATTAAATAATAATAGGTAAGAAGATTAAATAGTTTAAAAAGGTAGAAATAAAATATTAATTATAGCTTAAGAGATATATATATATAAAAGGAGCTAAATGTGCTAAAGAGTTAGAGAAAGTGTTACTAGCAGTAAAGTAATGTCTCTTAAGCGTTAAGTGTTGTAAATTAAAGTAGGCTAAAAGATATTAATTAATTAAAAGAGCAAAAGCCTAAAAAGAATTAGTAGAAGCTACTTATGCGCTTGCTTACTTAAACTATCTAGATGTTTAGGCAATGCGCACTCTTATAGAGAAAAATCTATATGTAGCATCCCTTGCAAAGCTAATATAAGAGCGCAAGGGGGTAACCCCGCCGCGACACAGTATATTAAAATACTCTAGAGGTAAATTCCCTAAATAATTTTTCTTTAATTATATTTTACTCTATAAACTTAGCTAAATCTAGCTATATTATTATATTCTAGATCTATATACTAAATTCTTTATAGATAATAGTGTAAATAGAGTTTAAACTACTAAAAATAGCTGTTTTTTTATAGTAATCTAGATGCTACTTATACTATATTAATGTATTCCCTTTAAAGAGAGTTTAAAGCTTAATATAAATAGCTTCTTAGGCATTAATTATACTATAGCTATAGTAGTCTTTAATAGCTTAAATCTATAGCTTTATATTATAGAAAATAGTGTACTTTCCTTTATATAAAATTAGCTTATAGATATTTCTATTGTTAAAGGGTTTAAAGTAACTAATATTAGTAATTTTCTATATAGAATCTATTTATTCCTTAGGGGTTTAGAACTATATATTGCTTTAGTTATTCTATTTTTAATGTAGATTTAGCCTCTTATTTACTAGATTTAGCTAGAGATTATTATTTCTAATATAGTGTAGTGCCTATTAATTTATATACTAATATTTAAAGTTACTAAATACTTAATTCTAGTCTTTTTTAGTATTTTAGCTCTTCTTAGCTTTACTATTATAGTATTGCTTTAATAGATTCTTTAGAAATTATAGTAGCTTCTATTCTTTTAGAAAAGTACTAAGGTATTTAAAGTATCTCTATATTATATAGTTTCCTTTACCTAAAGGTTGCTTTTAACCTTACTTTTAGTTTTAGTTGTCTTTTAGGGGTAAGTAAGAATTAAAAGCCCTTTACCTATAATCCTTAAGCTAAAAGCTTTATTAAATATAGTATTATTTATTATATTTATCCTAAGGCTTAAGTATAGTCTTTATCTTTTAGGCTAAGTATTATTACTTTACCTAAAAAGCAGCAATTTTATTGTTTAATTCTCTCTATAATCTACTAATTTTATTAATTAATTCTCCTTTAATTCTACTAATTTACTTACTAATTTCTATAGAAAAACCTATAAGCTATTTTAGTAAAGAGTTCTCTTTTTTAAGTAGCTTTACTGCTTTCTTTACTTTATACTTTAGCCTAAAGGTATAAAACCTTTAGTAAGCCTATAAAAGTAATAAGATTTTAGCTAGCTCTTTAATTAGTAAGTTCTTTTTAGTAGTTTAAGGTATATTTAATAGATTTAAGTTCTTAGTAAGTAGTATAAATCTAGATCTCTATACTTACTTTCCTTTAATATTCTAGGTAGAACTAGCACTAGCTTTATAAATAGTATCTCTTAAGCTATTAGATCTAAATAATCTAGCTTTAGCTTTTCCTTTTAGTATTACTATTAGTAAATCTATAAGGAGTTTAGTAGATTTAGCTTTATTAATAATTCTATTAATCTACCTTTATACCTACTATACTATAGAAGCATTAATAGTATTTTAGTAAGAAAGTAGTTCTACTAGCTTAAGTTAGTTATATAATTTAAGCTATTTATTAACGAATTTATAGTAAGTAAGATAAAGTAGTAAGCTTCTTTTTTCTTAAGGTATAAAATCCCTTTTTTAAATCTAAAAATCTAGATTTTAGCAGTAAAATTTATAGAATTAATATATAGTTTTAAGTTCTTTATTAGTAAAAGAAATATAATTCCTTCTACTAAGCTCCTTCTAAAGTTACTCTATCTTAAATATTATAATTTTAGCTTTTAAGCTTAAGGAGAGTTAGCAACAATTAGAAGTAATTACTACTACTTATTACAGTAAGATCTAATGTAGGTTTATTAGAAGTAACAATAGGTTGTTAAATTTAATAGGTTATATAATAAATCGTAAGAGAAGTTATAAGAGCTTCTGTAAGGAGCATCTAGTAATAGTGTTCTAGTGAATAATTGTTAATAGTTTAATTTAACTACTTAAGTGTTGCTTCTAACTACTTATACATAATTGCGGTTACGTGCACTAGTGACCTGCGGGTCTGTAGGATTATCCCGTAACAACTACCTTCTTATATAGCCTCTTTCTTATTGTCTTTATTAGCACCTTTAGTTATTTAATTATAGCTAAAAAGCCTCCTTAAAACTGTAAGAATCTTATAAATATATAGAATATTATTAGCAGAAGAATCCTTTTTACTGCTCTCTCTTATTAGGTTACTCTCTCTTAGAATAGCTAAATAAATATCTTTTCTTTAATAACGCTTATTAATATAGTAAGTCTTTTATAATAAAGCTTTTAATTAAACTTCTATTCTCTTATTATACTAATAAACCTTACCTCTTTAGTATAAATTTACCTTTAAGCTTTAAGTCTATAGAGGTAACAACATTAGTGCTAATAGATACTTAATATACACTAAAGTTGCTTTTTAATAAAGTTCTATACCTAATATACCTCTAAAAGCTATTAAATTCTTTTACAATTAGAATCTTAAGGCTTAGTTTATTAATAGCACTGCAAAAAAAGGCTTCTTTTTATATAAGATTGCGCTAGAATTAAATATTAAGAACTTTATCTTTATTCTAACTAAAATAGCTTATTCTTATAGATATTTCTATTATACACTTACTAATTATTAAGAGCGCTATAAAGCTCTTTTAATCTTATTCTTTAGTAAAGAAAACAGTATATTTTGCTTCTATTGCACTAATATATATCTTTAGATAGTTACCTTATTTAAGGAATATATCTACTTTCTATTTTATAGCTGCACCTCTCTTAAGGATGTTTATAGCAGCTTATATAGTAATTGCGTCTAAAGTAGCTTTACTGCTGTAAGCTATAAGTAGTAATTCGCAAAAGGTTACAGTAACTACAGTTAGATTTACTATAATACTTCTTTTATTATATTTTAGAGTAAAGACTAGGTAGATTAACTATTTATTCTTTTAAGGCTCTAGAAGGTTCTTTATAAAGATCTTTCTCTCTTTATAGCAGTTAATATCTCTTACTTTTTCCCTTAAATATTAAAACTACTAGAATTTTGCTAAAAGATTAAGTATAAATTGCTTAAGTTAAGAAAAAAAAACAGAAAAAGGGCAAAAGCTAAGCAGCCTTTTTAGTTAAAATAGAGTAGAACTATACTTATTTTTAGTGGTTTTTAAAAACTTCTTATATATTCTATTTAATCTAAGCTTATAGTCTTAATTTAATTAGCTTTAAATCTTTAAATAATCTTAATATACTATTATTAAATCTTAGTTAGTTTTAAATATATAAATAAATAAACTTAACCTTTCTTCTCCTTAAAGCTAAAGATATAAAGACTATAGTATTAGCTTTTATAAAAGCTATAATAAGTTATATATCTTAGTAAAGTTATAGGTAAATTACTAAGATTAAATAATATTATTAATCTCCTTATAGCTTCTATACTTTTCTTTAAGTATTATTAGCAGATAAACTTCTATTATATACTTTAAATAACGTTATAGTAGAAGGTTTACTTTAGTGTTATTATCCTTAAAATTCTTTTTTTAGTATAGCTATAATATATAGTCCTTAGAAACTATTTAATCTAATATATTATATTAAGCATTAGTAAATTATAATTTATTAGTATTTTGCTTAAAGTTACTAGTGTTTTTACTATACTAGGCAGTATATTGTAGAGTATAGAGCTATTTATTAGCAGTAAAAGTCTACTATCCCTTTAGATTAAGCTTAAACTTCTTAATATAATCCCTAAAAATAGTTTTATTAAGCACTATACTATTTAGAGTCTTTAAACAGTAAGCACTAGTAACTTTTGCTTAGCTATATATCTTAAAAGAACTATTCTATTGTATTACTAACTTCTTCTTTATTAATATATCTATAACTCTTTATATATTATATATAAGAACTAGATCTTTTAGAACTAATTAATCTTTCTTCTTTTATAATAATGCCTTTTAGTTCTAATTTATCTAATTAGTTAAGTATTACCTAAATATAAAGACTTTTATATAAGCCTTTTAGATATCTACTTTCTTTTATTCTAGTATTTTAACTCTTACTTTAAAGAGATTCTATATTATTATAACTTCTAACTAATTAATTAACCTCTAAGTAGAAAATTTAATCTCTAAAGGAAGAATAAGCTTTTAACTATAAATTAGGTAGAAAGTAGATTTACTATATAACGCTTATACAGCTATATAGTTTACTAATAGTGCTTTATTTAGCAATTTAAACTACTTATTATTAGAACCTTTTATCTTTAAAAGAGTAGATATAAGTATTTAATAACTAGCTTTAATAGGTAAATTAGCTTTTAAATTATACACTAATGTTTTAATCCCTTTAATCTTAATAGCTTTAACTGCTTTTTTAAGATTTCTATATATTTCTAGCTCTTTATTAAAAACTAGAAATTAGAAAACTCTAAATTATATAATTAGTTTTATTAAGAACTTCTAAATAGCTATAATATTAGTATACTATATAGAGTATGCTTCTATCTATTTAGTAAGGTTATATTTTGCTTTTAGAAGATACTTAAAACTATAATTAAGTAGTATATATTAAGTGTTAATATATATCTTACTTATTAAGTTGCCTAAAGCTACTAATATTAATAATTCTTTAGGCCTTTAAGGAGTAAACTTTTAGTATACCTTATAATAGAAAATTATTACTTAAACTATATTCTAGAGCTCTTTCTAAAAGTACTTAATTCTAACTACTTAAAATATAACTTCTATACCTTTATAACCTATTTACTTATATAAAGCCTTAATAATCTTTTTTTATTGCATTAAGTCTTTAATAACTAAAGTAAAACCCTTTATTATACTAATTAGTCTCTTTTATAATAGGCCTTTATCTAAGAAGTATTACTTAGCACTTATATAAAGTTGCTTATACTTACTCTTATTTAGATTAAATAGTCTTTATAATATTAAAAGGAAATCTATAATTTATTAAGTCCTAAGAGTATAGTATACTCTATTATATAGCTAGATCTTATTAACGTTAAGCTATAAATTAATAAAATCTTTAATGTTCCCTTTAGCTGCTTAATTTAATATATTAAAAGGCCTACTCTCTTTATACAATAAAGTATTAGCTATTTTATTCTTTTCTCCTAGAATATACTTAGCTATAAAATTAAACAGTATAATGTAGCTAATCTATTGTATAATAAGTGCACTTAGAACGTTATTAATAGCGCTATTAAGCTAATATATAAGCACCTAAGAATTAGTCTCTAGAGTAAAAGGAACTTTATAGAGATAAATTTATAGCCTTCTTAATGTATAAATAATAGCTCTATATTTCTACTTTATTCTATTATACTTAATTTCTAAATTGCTTTAATATCTACTTTTATATTATATAGAGTATTATTACCTATTAATAATTTACATTAAAACTACTCTTTATTCTTTTAAGTTTATATTAACTATTAATATAATTTCCTTAGTGCTTAAGCTAAGATTAATTATTATAAGAACTAATATAGTTATTATTATATACTTAAGAACCTTTATAGTGTTCTTTTAGTTTAGTTCTTAAGTTTACTTAGTACTTTTCTTAAGTAAGATTATAAGAGGCTTAGCTTTTATAGAGTAATACTATACCTAAATGTAATAATAGCCTATAAGCTTAAGAAAGAATTTAACCTTAAAAATATTTTTATACTTTATTTACTCTAGAATCTTTATTACCTTTACTTCTAAAGGTCTTTTTCTATTAGTGCTATATATAAATCTAATAATCTTTATAGTCTTTTAGTATAGCTTTAATTTTACAGTAGATATAGTGTAATTAGCTAGCTTAATATTAATAAGAACTTTATTAATATTAATTAAATATTCTATAATATATCTTTATATATTAAGTAACACTTTCTCTCTATTATATATAGTAGTAAAGCCTTTTACTGTAATATTATCTAAGAAAAGCTTATAAGTATAAAGAATTAGGTTAAAAAGAATTCTTTTTACTATTTAAATAAATTAAGCAATAGAGTTAGTTGCTCCTTAAGGAAGTATATAAAGTTATAGAAGCTTTATTACTATTAAAATTATTATTAAGTCTCTACTTTCCTTTATAAGTAGTACTTAGTTATAGCTTAATAGTAAATTAATAACTAAAAGTATTTTATATATTCTAAATTCTTTATTAAAAGCCTTTACTTCTTCTAGAATATAGGTATTCTATATTATAATCTTATTGTAAGCTGTTGTAAATAGCACTAGCTATATCTCTTTATTCTTCTTTATTACTAAAAAGTAAGGGTTTCTATAAAATCTATAGCTCTTTTTTAATAACCTATACTAAAGCTTCTTTTTTAATAAATTAACTAGTCTTCTTTATAAACTAATAGGTATTAGTATTAACTTTACTTTCTAAGCTCTATAAGTAATAGTATAAATAACTTAAGGTAGTATAACTAAAGAATTAATCTTTCTATACTCTAATAAGTTCTATATTAGTGCTGCCTCTTAGTTATAGAGAATTTCCTTAAAAATATTAACTTCTTCTTCTATTAAATATTTTTATACTTATTTAACTATTTAATCTAAATGCTTTTTTATTATTTAGAATTCTTAGAGCTTTTTACTAAATCTTTCTATAATATATTTAGTATATTTTTCTAATTTATTTAAGTGTACTTTTGCCTCTTTTTACTTCTTCTATTTCTACTTAAGGTCTCTATTAAGTGTAAATCTATCTAAAGAAATATTATCTTTTAGTAGAATCTTATTAGCTTTCTGCTTATATAATATATTTACCTTTAAATTAATTAGTTATAATTACCTTAAGGGCTAAATCTCTTTTACAGCCTCTTTAAGTTAGCTTCTATACTAGTTAGCTATTCCCTTTATTATAAGGTTAATAATAGCTATACCTTTATTCTCTATTATAGATACTAGCTCTTTATTATTGTTTAACTTAGCTTTAAGACTCTCTTTAACTATTTAATTATAGACTAAATCCTTAAATAGCCTATTAATTAAGATTAAATTAATATTAGCAGCTGTTACTTTATCTATTACTATTTTCTATTTAATACTTCTAGTAACCCTTAAGACTAATATAATATTACTAAAACAGCACTTTAAGAGAAGCTTATCTCCTTTATTACTATACTTAAAGGTAACTTTAGCTATATATATAAAAGGCATTCTAAGGATTAATTATATATATAAAGACTTTAGTGTAATATAAAAGTAAATTAGCGTTTAAATATTTCTAAGGTATAGCTTTATTATTACCTCTCTTAATATTATAAGCTTATATAATATAAAAGATATAGTAGTAGTTTTTTACTTTATTAGAGTTATTTTTAAATTAAGCTTTTTAATAAGATCCTTAGTAATAATATTTCTTTATAAACTATAATTTATAAGACTATTAATAAGTAAAGAGTTTAGGCTTTTAAGCTATACTTAAAGGTAAGGTAAGTTCTATAAATAGCTTATAATTACTTTTAGCTTTAGAATACTATTTAATTCTTTAATATAAAGCGTATTTATTTATAGGTTTATAATAAACTTCTTCTCTTTAATATAATTTCCTATTTATTCTTATATAATATTCTATAAATTCTTCTAGATACTACTAAGCAGCTATTTTATATATTTATTAGTAATATCTTTTTTATTGTTTTCTACTGCCTCTTTAACTATAGTAGATATTGTCTTAATAATATTAATTAATTAATCTTTTTGCTTCTTAACTTTTTACCTTTTCCTTAGAATAGAAT
>JFHB01000320.1:0-25028 GCA_000729835.1 Atkinsonella hypoxylon
TTAGAAAAAGATTAAAGTTAACTTATAAGACCTATACTAACTAATACTTATACTTATAGAAGCAATAGAGAATAAATACTTAATATAAGTAAATAGTATTAATAAAGTCTATTATATTAATAGAATAAGTGCTAAAGTTATACCTCTATATTCTATCTTAAGGAAGAGGTAAAGAATTAAAGAGTAGAAAGATTAATTAATTAATATTATTAAGATAATATCTACTATAGTTAAAGAGGTAATAGAAAATAATAAAGAAGATATTACTAATAAATATATAAAACAGCTGCTTAATAGTATCTAGAAGGATTTATAGAATATTATATAAGAATATATAGGAAATTATATTAAAGAGAAAAAGTTTATTATAAACCTATAAGTAAATATACTTTATATTAGAGAATTAAATAGTATTTTAAAGCTAAAAGTAATTATAAGCTATTTATAGAACTTACTTTACCTTTAAGTATAACTTAAAAGCCTAAACTCTTTACTTATTAATAGTCTTATAGATTATAGTTTATAAAGGAATATTATTACTAAGGACCTTATTAAAAAGCTTAATTTAAAAATAACTCTAATAAAGTAAAAGACTACTACTATATCTTTTATATTATATAAGCTTATAATATTAGAAGAAGTAATAATAAAGCTATACCTTAGAAATATCTAAACGCTAATTTACTTTTATATTACACTAAAGTCTTTATATATATAATTAATTCTTAGAATACCTTTTATATATATAGCTAAAGTTACCTTTAAGTATAGTAATAAAGAAGGTAAGCTTCTCTTAAAGTGCTGTTTTAGTAATATTATATTAGTCTTAAGGGTTACTAGAAGTGTTAAATAAAAGACTACAATAGATAAAGTAATAGCTACTAGTGTTAATTTAATCTTAATTAATAAGTTATTTAAGAATTTAGTCTATAATTAAATAGTTAAAGAGAGTCTTAAAGCTAAGTTAAATAATAATAAGAAGCTAGTGCCTATAATAGAGAATAAAGGTATAGCTATTATTAACCTTATAATAAAGAGAATAGCTAATTAGTATAGAAGCTAACTTAAAGAGGCTATAAAGGAGATTTAGCCCTTAAGGTAATTATAGCTAATTAATCTAAAGGTAAATATATTATATAAGTAAAAAGCTAATAAAATTCTACTAAAAGATAATATTCCTTTAAATAGATCTATACTTAATAAAGACCTTAAGTAGAAATAGAAGAAGTAAAAAGAGGCAAAAGTATACTTAAATAAATTAAGAAAATACACTAAATATATTATAGAAAGATTTAATAAAAAACCCTAAGGATTTTAAATAATAAAAGAGCACTTAGATTAAATAGTTAAATAAATATAAGAATATTTAATAGTAGAAAAAGTTAATGTTTTTAAGGAAATTCTCTATAACTAAGAGGTAGTATTAGTGTAAAACTTATTAGAGTATAGAAAGATTAATTCTCTAGTTATACTACCTTAAGTTATTTACACTATTACTTATAGAGCTTAAAAAGTAAAGTTAATATTAATATCTATTAGCCTATAAAGGAGACTAGTTAATTTATTAAAAAAGAAGCTTTAGTATAGGTTATTAGAAGAGAGTTATAGATCTTATAGGAACTCTTACTTTTTAGTAATAAAGAAGAATAAAGAGATATAGCTAGTGCTGTTTATAATAGCTTATAATAAGATTATAATATAGAATGCCTATATTCTAGAAGGAGTAAAGGCTTTTAGTAAAGAATTTAGGATATATAAGATACTTTTAGTTATTAATTTGCTGTTAAGCTATAACTAAGTGCTACTTATAGAGAAAAGTAAGGACTTAATAATAATTTTAATAGTAATAGAACTTCTATAACTTTATATACTTCCTTAGGGAGTAACTAACTTTATTACTTAATTTATTTAAGTAGTAAAAAGAATTCTTTTTAACTTAATTTCTTACACTTATAAGCCTTTCTTAGATAATATTGCAGTAAAAGGCCTTACTACTACTTATAATAAAGAGAAAGTATTGCTTAATATATAAAGATATATTATAGAATATTTAATTAACATTAATAAAGTCCTTATTAATATTAAGCTAGCTAGTTACACTATATTTACTGTAAAATTAAAGCTATACTAAAAGACTATAGAGATTATTAGATTTATATATAGCACTAATAGAAAAAAACCTTTAGAAGTAAAGGTAATAAAGATTTTAGAGTAAATAGAGTATAAAAATGTTTTTAAGGTTAAATTCTTTCTTAAGCTTATAGGCTATTATTGTATTTAGGTATAGTATTACTCTATAAAAGCTAAGCCTTTTATAATCTTACTTAAGAAAAGTATTAAGTAAACTTAAGAACTAAACTAGAAGAACGCTATAGAGGTCCTTAAGTATATAATAATAACTATACTAGTTCTTATAATAATTAATCTTAGCTTAAGCGCTAAAGAAATTATATTAATAGTTAATATAAGCTTAAAAGAATAAAGAGCAGTTTTAATATAAATTATTAATAGGTAATAACACTCTATATAATATAAAAGTAGATATTAAAGCAATTTAGAAATTAAGTATAATAGAATAAAGTAGAAATATAGAGCTATTGTTTATACATTAAGAAGGCTATAAATTTATCTCTATAGAGTTCCCTTTACTCTAAAGACTAATTCTTAGGTACTTATATATTAGCTTAATAGCGCTATTAATAACGTCTTAAGTGCGCTTATTATATAATAGATTAGTTATATTATACTATTTAATTTTATAGCTAGGTATATTTTAGGAGAAAAGAATAAAATAGCTAATACTTTATTATATAAAGAAAGTAGGCCTTCTAATATATTAGATTAAGTAGCTAAAGGGAATATTAAAGATTTTATTAACCTATAGCTTAATATTAATAAGATCTAGCTATATAATAGAGTATATTATACTTCTAGAACTTAATAAATTATAGATTTTCTTTTAACGTTATAAAGACTATTTAATCTAAATAAGAGTAAGTATAAGTAACTTTATATAAGTGCTAAGTAATACTTCTTAGATAAAGGCCTATTATAGAAGAGACTAACTAGTATAATAAAGAGTTCTACTTTAGTTATTAAAGACTTAATATAATAGAAGAAGATTATTAAGGCTTTATATAAGTAAATAGGTTATAAAGGTATAGAAATTATATTTTAAGTAGCTAGAATTAAGTACTTTTAGAAAGAACTCTAGAATATAGTTTAAGTAATAATTTTTTATTATAAAGTATACTAAAAGTTTGCTTCTTAAAGGCCTAAAGAATTATTAATACTAGTAGCTTTAGGCAACTTAATAAGTAAGATATATATTAACACCTAATATATACTACTTAATTATAGTTTTAAGTACTTTCTAGAAGTAAGATATAACCTTACTAGATAGATAGAAGCGTACTCTATATAGTATACTAATATTATAGCTATTTAGAAGTTCTTAATAAAACTAATTATATAATTTAAAGTTTTCTAATTTCTAGTTTTTAATAAAGAGCTAGAAATATATAGAAATCTTAAAAAAGCAGTTAAAGCTATTAAGATTAAAGGGATTAAGACATTAATATACAATTTAAAAGCTAATTTACCTATTAAAGCTAGTTATTAAATACTTATATTTACTCTTTTAAAGATAGAAGGTTCTAATAAAAAGTAGTTTAAATTGCTAAATAAAGCACTATTAGTAGACTATATAGCTATATAAGCGTTATATAGTAAATCTACTTTCTACTTAATTTATAGTTAAAAGCTTATTCTTCCTTTAGAAGTTAAATTTCCTACTTAAAGGTTAATTAATTAGTTAGAAGTTATAATAATATAGAATCTCTTTAAAGTAAGAGTTAGAATACTAAAACAAAAGAAAGTAAATATCTAGAAGGCTTATATAAAAGTCTTTATATTTAGGTAATACTTAGCTAATTAAATAAACTAGAACTAAAAGGTATTATTATAAAAGGAGAAAGATTAATTAGTCCTAGAAGATTTAGTCCTTATATATAATATATAAAGAGTTATAGATATATTAATAAAGAAGAAGTTAGTAATATAATAGAATAGTTCTTTTAAAGTGTATAGCTAAGCAAAAGTTATTAGCGCTTATTGTTTAAAGACCCTAAATAGTATAGTGCTTAATAAGACTATTTCTAGGGATTATATTAAGAAGTTTAAGCTTAATCTAGAGAGATAGTAGACTTTTACTGCTAATAAATAGCTCTATACTCTATAATATACTGCTTAGTATAGTAAAGACACTAGTAACTTTAAGCAAAATGCTAATAAATTATAACTTACTAATGCTTAGTATAATATATTAGATTAAATAGTTTCTAAGGACTATATATTATAGCTGTACTAAAAAGAGGATTTTAAGGATAATAACGCTAAAGTAAACCTTTTATTATAATATTATCTAAAGTATATAATAGAAGTTTATCTACTAGCAATACCTAAAGAAGAGTGTAGAAGCTATAAGGAGATTAATAATATTATTTAATCTTAGTAATTTACCTATAACTTTACTAGAATATATAACTTATTATAGCCTTTACAAAAGCTAATACTATAGTCTCTATATCTTTAGCTTTAAAAAGAAAGAAGGTTAAGTTTATTTATTTATATATTTAAGATTAACTAAGATTTAATAATAGTATATTAAGATTATTTAGAGATTTAAAGCTAATTAGAATTAAGACTATAAACCTAGATTAAATAGAATATATAAAAAGTTTTTAAAAACCGCTAAAAATAAGTATAGTTCTATTCTATTTTAACTAAAAAGGCTGCTTAGCCTTTACTCTTTTTCTGTTTTTTATCTTTTAACTTAAGCAATTTATACTTAATTTTCTAGTGAAATTTTAGTAGTTTTAATGTTTAAAGGAAAGAGTAAGGAATATTAACTGCTATAAAGGGAGAAAGATTCTTATAAAGAACCTTCTAGAGCCTTAAAAGGATAAATAGTTAATCTACTTAGTCTTTACCCTAGAACATTATAAAAGAAGTATTATAGTAAATCTAGCTATAGTTACTATAACCTTTTGCAAATTACTATTTACAGCTTACAGCAGTAGAGCTACTCTAGACGTAATTGCTATATAAGCTACTATAAATATCCTTAAGAGAGATATAGCTGTAAAATAGAAAGTAGATATATTCTTTAAATAAAGTAACTATCTAAAGATATATATTAGTGCAATAAGAGTAAAATACACTATTCTCTTTACTAAAGAATAAGATTAAAAGGGCTTTATAGCGCTCTTAATAATTAGTAAGTATATAATAGAAATATCTATAAGAATAAGCTATTTTAGTTAGAATAAAGATAAAGTTCTTAACGTTTAATTCTAGTGCAATCTTATATAAAAGGGAGCTTTCTTTTATAGTGCTATTAATAAACTAAGCCTTAAGATTCTAATTGCAAAAGAATTTAATAGCTCTTAAAGGTATATTAGGTATAGAACTCTATTAAAAAGCGACTTTAGTGTATATTAAGTATCTACTAGCACTAATATTATTGCTTCTATAGACTTAAAGCTTAAAGGTAAATTTATACTAAGGAGGTAAGGTTTATTAGTATAATAAAAGAATAGAAGTATAATTAAAAGCTTTTTTACAAAAGACTTACTATATTAATAAGTATTATTAAAGAAAAGATATCTATTTAACTATTCTAAAAAAGAGTAACTTAATAAAAGAGAGTAGTAAAAGGGATTCTTTTGCTAATAATATTCTATATATTTATAAGATCCTTATAGTTTTAAGGAAGCTTTTTAGCTATAATTAAATAATTAAAGGTGCTAATAAAGGCAATAAGAAAGAGGCTATATAGAAAGGTAGTTATAAAAAGAAAGAAGAAAAATAAATATAATTAGTTAAAGAGAATATTATAAATTACTTAATAAGTTTACAGCTATTAAAGTCTTAGTATATATTTACTATTAGCCTCTACTAAATTATAACAATTATAGATAGCTATTAACTAAGGATTTATTAAGATAATACTAGCTATAATATAGCCTATATTTCTACTCTCTCTCTCTCTTTATTCCTTTATTCTTATAATATTTTTATTATAAGTATTTACTTAAGCTCTTTTTTACCTTTAATTTTTTAAAAGCTATTTAATCTTTACTACTAAAATAGAAAATAAATACTAAGAACCTATTTCTAAGACTAGCTTTAGAGTTATATATAAAGGATAAATATATTACTTTAGGATATTAAGGAACTTACTAATATACTATATTATAGTGTAAGTCTATAAGCTAATTAGCAATTTCTTTTATATAGAAGAGCAAGATTAAGTAGATTTACCTCTTAAGAAGCTCTATAAGCGCTAGCTACCTCTCTTTTAATAACGTTTTAAGTAGCCTCCTTTTAGCCTACTACTTTATTAGAATTATAATTTAGATAACTTTAAGCTTATAGAGTTAATATAGCCTAGCTAGAGTTTAGTAATCTAGTTTAATTATCTTAATAATATTTATAGCTTTCTAATAAAGTTCTTTAAGTAAAAGACTTATTATAAATAGTTAGATTAATTCTAGCTTACTGCTATAGTAAGGATTATTACTTATAGGATTAAGTGTATAGTAGTTATCTTTAAGGAGTCTTTTATAATTAATATAGAAGAAATAAACTAAAGCAAGATTATAAGACTTATAGGTTAAAAGGTATATAGAATTAAAGATAGGTTTTAACTTATTTTCTGCTGTTATAATATAAGCTATAACTCTTCTGCCTTATATAATAAAATAAGTAAGTAAAGACTTATTGCTAGCTTTCTCTTCTTTAATAACTACTAGACTTATTTTATCTTTAATTACTTAAAGGGATACTATTATTACTTTAATATAGAACCTAAAGGTAGAATTAAAAGGTTTAAAGCTGTAGTTTATAGTTAAGTATAAACTTTATAGCTTCTTTAGTATCTATACCTATTCTAGGCAATTTTAGTACTATATTATAAGCAGAAGAGCAACTAGAAATGCAGATATATCTATTTATCCTTCTTAATATAGATATTTTATTGTTTAGTTAAGTATCTTCTAATTAATCTTATTAGCAACAGCTTATATAATATACCTTACACTTAATATAGCAACTATAGAATTACTTAAATATTAAGGAACAAATTTAAACTGCACCTTTATAACTAGGTTATAACTAATAACTCTATTAATTAGTTTTATAACTACTATAAAGGTACTAATAGAGTTATAATAGTTCTATGTATAATAGCAGTAAATAAGCTTAGTTTTATAAATAAATATATAGTTATTAAAAAAGCTAAGACTATAGGCTTTAACCTTAGCTACCTCTAGGAAAATACTATAAAGCATTTTGTCTTAAGATATTACTTATAAACAACTAGTAGTAGAATTTCTATTCTAAAGGAGCTTAATGCTTAGAAATTTACCTTAAGCAATTATAATTAAGTAATTAAATAGTTAATAAAGGTTAATAGATAAATGCTTATATAACTTTAGGAGAATTAGTTTATTACTGCTGTTTAGTTTAATAGCAATCCTATTATCTATAATAGAACTATTAAAGTAGTAATAATAGTAAGGGAATAGCGTTTATATCTTCTAATGTAAATAAGTAAGCCTAGCTAGGCTCTTATATATTATAAGCTGCTTCCTTTTGCACAAAAGAAGTCTTTAATTATAACGTTTAAGGTGCTACTACAGCCTACAACTAATTTATAAAGCCCTTTATTATTACTACTGCTAAATAATTTAGAGGTCTTTACTAGAATTTCTAGTATACTATAAGATCTTATATAAAGAGATTAAATAGAATCTTACAGTAAGAACTAGCTTCTGCAATAATTATAGAACTTAAAGCATTAGCTGCTGTCTTTACGTTTTATAGAACTATTAGTGTAAAAGTAGAAATCTAGGTAAAGGGATAAAGAGATTATAAGAACAGTAAAATAAGCACTTAGAGCTAGAGAATACTATACTATAAAGGATTAAATAGAAGTATTAGCTTAAAGATATATTGCTAAACAGCCTATAATAGCCTATAATTCTATTACTAATATAAACCTTAGTATTATACTACTAGCTCTTTTCTATCCTAGCGCTTAGCAAGAGATAATTAAGGTAAATAAAAAACACTAATTAATTATATCTAGAGCAACTAAATAAAGTGTAAATTGCTAAGAAAGAGTTACTTATTGTAAAGGAAAGCGTCTAGCTATAAGAATGCTATTACTAGTAAGAAGAATACTACTATATACGCTAAAGACACTAAAGCTGTTATAGAAGATAAAAGGATTAGGACTTTAGGATTAAGGGAATTAGCTAGAGAGTTAAGTTACTTATAAGTCTTACTTTATAAGCTTATTTATAACTAGGGAGGTATTATATTGCAGTAGAGTTACCCCCTTACGCTCTTATATTAGCTTTATAAGGGATACTATATATAGGTTTTCTCTATAAGAGTGTGCATTGCCTAGACGTCTAAATAGTTTAAGCAAATAAGTAAGTGTATAAGCAGCTTCTGCTAATTCTTTTTAGGCTTTTGCTCTTTTAATTAATTAATATCTTTTAGCTTGCTTTAATTTATAACACTTAACGCTTAAGAGATATTACTTCGCTACTAGTAACACTTTCCCTAACTCTTTAGTATATTTAGCTCCTTTTGCGCGCGTATATCTTCTAAGCTATAATTAATATTTTATTTCTACCTTTTCTAACTATTTAATCTTCTTGCCTGCTATTGCTTAATAGTATGCACTAACAAATATCTCGCTCTCTGCCGATCCTCTTCGATCTTAACGTGCGCTATATCGTTACCCGCTTTAGTGTGGGCTGCATAGTCATTTAGGGGTTTAGTTTTAAGGCGACAAAGTATAGCTGTTTAGGACTTAGTAGTTTAGTACTATTCGCAGTAGTATTAACTAAATCCACTATAGCAGGAAGGATGTAAGACTATAGATATAGAGATAATTGTAACCACTGTAGGGTAGCACGCAAACGGTCTAGAAGTACCCTTATAGCTCTCTCTATTAGCCCATTCTGTTCGTAAATATAGGGGCAAGAGGTGCTAAAGTAAATACCCTTAGAAGATAGCCAAGCTTGCAACCTAGTATCAATTTCTGTACTACTATTAAAATAAAGGTGTTTAGGGTAGCAATTATACTAGTTCTTTAACTCCTTAAAGAAGCCTTTAATATAGCTATAGAGAGTAGAACCCTCTTTATTAGCTAGATTAAAAGACTACTTATACCGTAATTTTCTATTAATTAGAAAAAGAACTAAAGGCCTCTTATTGTGCAGTATAGGCTCTATCTTAACAGTATCTCCCTCTATAATATCTAAACATCTAGGGGGGTTAGGAATAGTATACTTGCTAGGTTTTCTAATAGCTTTAGCTTAATTGCAAGCTAGGCAGTTAAAATCCTTTTCCTTAATTTTTGTAAAATCAAGAATACCTTTAGTAATAGAAGCAGTCTTCTTTAGTAAAGGGAGTCCTATATGCCCTAATCTAACGTGCTAAGTAGCAGCTAATTCTAAGAGCTTCTTATAGGAAGAAGAAGCAGTAGTAGGAGAATTACTACTAGAATTATTATTAGAGCTAGCTTCCTGTTGCTCCCTATCTTGCTAGATCTCTTAAGAACTATAGGCCTCGTTTAAGGGATCTAGACAGCTACTTCCTCCAATATCTAGCAACTTAGGATTTAGACCTTCTAAATCCCTGTTATTAGAAGGAATCTAACTAGGAGCTCGTTTAGGAACTAGGGCTAATAGCTCTATAGCATTGTTATTAGTATTATCTACTTCTTCTTCTTTAAAGTTAGATAATTCCTCGATTTAGCTATATTCCTCTAGATTAAAACTAGGCTGTTAAGGGATTTAAACCTCTATAGGATAACTAGCATTATAACCGCTATTATAACTATTGCTAGCTAGAAATCCTATATAAGAGAGATTAGCGTGGTTTTTACACACTCTAGGGGTCTCTTGCCCCTTAAGCTGTAAGAAGAAACTATGCTTTTTGGGATTTAGAAGCCTACAGCAGCTTCTATCAGCTAGAAATAGCTGATTTCTAAGGAGAGTGCCCCCTATTAAATAGTGCTTTAGACTACTAATTAGGTTGGTATTTAAACCTAGGCAATATAGAGCATCCTTTAGAGCTAAAGGCCTATATTTAGCTGGATTTATACTAACTAGTACCTAAAATACAGCAGTTCTCTGTTCTTTAGGATAAATAGAACCTCCTCCAGTAGCAATAGGCGCGGTTTTACCCTTTTTTATAGGCTTAAAAGTCCTAAAAAATGCCTTATTGTTAACTATATAACAGGTAGAACCTGTATTGTATAGTAAGGAGTTTTTAATTATTCTATTGGAATAGTTAAAAGAAGAGGTATTATTACTAGTAGTACTAGTATTACTAGTAGTGGATTCTGTATCTAAATTGTAAGAATTATTACTACTAGAACTACTAGATTCACTATTGGAATCTATAGTATTCTAGTTGCTAGTAGATAGATTATAACAACCTATAGCAAAAGCAGCTTCTCTATCCTTATTCCTAGAATTTTTGTTACTTCTTCTTTAGCCCTTCTACTTCTTCTTATTCTTAGAGGCTTTATCTATATCTTTAGAGGCATTAGAATTATTAGAATTAGAATCGGAATTCTTCTTCTAATTAGTAGGATTCTTTCCTTAGTTAGCTTTATTATTATTAGAACTATTAGAATTAGAAGCTTTATAACTAAGAGCCTTAGATATAGAGGAGCTTTTATCTCTTTATTCTTCTAATAAGTTAGCTATAAGGAACTGTAAATTCAGCATTTTTACAGATAGACCTTATGCTCTAGCAGCTCTAAAAGAATATTGCTGCCTTTTAGCCTAGCTAGGGAAGGTCTTCTTTAAAGCATTAATATAATGATTTACCTAGTTAATAGGATTAATAGCTACACTATAGAGCTATAATCTAGCTAGTAAATTATTAAATTCAGCATTAAAGGCCTCTAAAGATCCCTTATAGTTCAAAAACGATAAGTTGTAATAACTAGTATATAGCGTACTATATTATATTTTAGCACTCTGCAAATATTGCCTAACTAGAACGTTATAGGCATCTACAGGGGACTTATACTAGCTTATAGCAGCTTAAGGTCTAGATTGGCAACTATCTCTTATAATTATAAGGATAATAGCTTGTTCTAAATCTACTAAAGTACTAGCTATACTAGGATTATTAATAAATTAAGGGAATCCTAGTGCCCTAAATTAAATAGTTAAAGCTTACTTCTACTGTTTAAAATTTTTAGGGCCTTTTAGCTTAGCAGCCTCTAGAATTAAGTAGACCTTCTTATTTAGCTCTTTTATAGTGCCTTTATTAAAAGCAGGCAGAAAAGTAACACTATTAGAACTAGAAGGTTTAGGGGCTTTAAAAGAGACTTTAGAAGCTCTTTTAGAAGTAATAGGATCTACTACCTTAAAGGGAGACCCTATTAAGAGATTACCTATAGATGTAATTATAGTATCTAATTTACTTAGTAAATTAGCTATATTACCTTTATTTTAGCTTTATTTTGCTTTACTATACCTAATAAATCTATTTAAGGTCTTTTGTTATTTATCTATTTAAGCTTTTAGATTAGCTTAAACATTATAGACTTACACTACTCTTTTAGAAGCTAATCTAGCTTCTTTTAGAGCCTTCTTAGCTATATAATCTTCTTTATTAGAAGAGAAATCTACTAGCTAAGGGGGGGACCTTACTGGACTAGGAAAGCTAGTAGCAGCAGCTGTAGCTAGTGTACTAGAACCACTACCCCGTTTAGGGCTTATGCTCTTTCCCTTACCTATTCCTTTTAGTGCTATTTTAAGGGTTTAAAATATAGCTAATTTAACGCTCTTTATAGCTAATTATAGCCTAAATTACAGTGGAAATAGTAGTAAATAACAGTAATAATTCTTACTAAATATAGGCTAAAAGTGCCCTATATCTTTAGAAATTATACTAAGATTTTTCTCTAATTGCTTTTGTAATAGGTATAATAGGCTCTAAAGGCTGCGTTATATTGCAATCTGTATGCACATACAATTTGTATAGCAGACTAGATTAACAAGCGGTCGCGAGGGGCATAAAACATAGGTGCTAGCTATTTTTAGCTAAAAAATTTAGGAGATTCTTCTCTAATTAGGTTCTAATAAATTAGTGGAGACCTAGGCACAGCTAATTTAGGGATATCTAGCTAATTCCTACTTCAAAATCCTAACTAGTGGGATTACTACATAAATTAATTCTGCAACCGAAAACATAGGAATATCTGCAACAAGAGCTATTAGGCTTACACTATAAATTGTAGTATAGCTACTAACAGAGGTATATAGAGTGCACAATATACAAGATAACAGCACAATAATAAGTAATGCAGTGCAGCGCTAAGCTTATTTCTTAATAGAAATAATTAATTAAGTAGTGCTTAATAAAACGATTTACAGTGCAAATATAATGTATATAGATATATATATTTTAATGTTGCGCAACAATAGAACCTAGCTATTAAGAATAGCTTTAAAAGTGTGTATACACAGGGTGTATAGAGTGCAGGAGGCATAGGGTAGGTAGAATAAAAACACTAGTATAGTGGCTAGCGATGTATGTGCAGTAGGTATTAATAGCTTCCAGTAAGCTACTAATTTTTAGCAGCAATAGCTGCTAGCGTAGGTCTTAATATAGCTTCTAGTGGGTAATACAGTACACAATAGTAGATTTCAGCAGGCTAACAGCTTGCAGATAGGTCTTCTGGGCTTATAACCTATTGAAAATAAAAAGGATTATAGAACTAGATATCTAAGAGGGTAGTAGTCTCTTAGATTTAGCACCTATAATTGCTTCTAGCAATTATTACGTAGTAGAAGTAGCAGCGGCCTAAACTAAGCTGTAGTGTATAGTATAGATTACGTAGAGGCAATAGATAACTGTAATAGTAGTATCTTTATATTAAGAGCGCTGTAATAAACTTAGTGAGAGTAGAATCTTAAATCTTTCTAGTCCCTTATAGACCTACTAACTATATCGGCAGGCTATAGTTGCTAGAAGGGGCTTATAGGCTACTTTATAATTTCTGCAAAAAGATTTACTATATAAAAACAAAAAAATCAACTTATAACTATACAAACGAGACGCTTATGTGTATAATTTAACAAATTCCACTAATAACAAGTAACTCTTATAAGCAACTCTATTTAACAATTATATTATTAGAAAGCCCTAATTCTTAGCTTTTAAATGGTATACTTCTTGAATTTCTACTATTACTAGTTGTAGAGAAAATCGCTGTTAAAGTTAACTATAGGTTAGGCAACTTTGCCTTAGTCGATTCTAGATGTTTCGCATCTAGTAACAGCGATATCTCTACTAAAAATCAACGTAACAAGACCTAATAAGGGTCACGTGATAGAGCAACTAGTAGGCATAAAAATAGGCTATACAGGGTAGCTTATTTTTAACAGTAATGTGTGTAGATATATATATTTTAATGTTGCACAACAATAGAACTTAGCTATTAAGAATAGCTTCAAAAGTGTATATACACTAGGTGTATAGAACTAGTGCAGGAGGCATAGAGTGGGCAGAATAAAAACACCAGTATAGTAGCTAGCGATGTATATGCAGTAGGTATTAATAGCTTCTAGTAAGCTACTAATAGTTTTAGCAGCGATAGCTGCTAGCGTAGGTCTCAATATAGCTTCTAGTGGGTAATACAGTACACAATAGTAGATTATCAGCGGGCTAACAGCTTATAGATAGGTCTTCCGGGCTTATAACCTATTAAAAATAATAGGGATTACAGAACTAAATATCTAAGAGGGTAGTAGTCTCTTAGATTTAGTACCTATAATTACTCCTAGTAATTATCACGTAGTGGAAGCAGCAGCAGCCTAAATCAAGCTGTAGTGTATAGTATAGATTACGTAGAGGCAATAGATAACTGTAATAGTAGTATCTTTATATTAAGAGCGCTGTAACAAACTTAGTAAGGGTAGAATCTTAAATCTTTCTAGTCCCTTATAGACCTACTAACTATATTAGCGGGCTATAGTTGCTAGAAGGGGCTTATAGGCTACTTTATAATTTCTGCAAAAAGATTTACTATATAAAAACAAAAAAATCTACTTATAGCTATATAAACGAGACGCCTATATGCACAATTTAATAAATTCCACTAATAATAAGCAACCCTTATAAGCAACTCTATTTAACAATTATACTATTAAATAGCCCTAATTCTTAGCTTTTAAATAGTATACTTCTTGAATTTCTACTATTGCTAGTTGTAGAGAAAATCGCAGTTAAAGTTGACTATAGGTTAGGCAACTTTGCCTTAGTTAATTCTAGATGTTTTGCATCTAGTAACAGCGATATCTCTGCCAAAAATCAACGTAACAAGACCTAGTTAGGGTCACGTGATAGAGCAACTAACAGGCAACTAGCAAGCATAAAAAAAGGCTATACAGGGTAGCTTATTTTTAACAATAATATACATAAAGGTCTCTTGCACTATTATTTATTAACTAGAGGTATATATAAAAGAGAAGGTTATATATACTAAACATCTCTTCGTTATATATAGAATATATAAGGATATTTATATTGCCTTTAATTTATTAAAAAGAGAGGTTAATTTAGATATATTAGGCAGTTGCAAAAGCCCTTACTTATTGCTGTAAGTATAAAACAATATAATAGTTATTTAGTCCCTATATATAAATATTGCAAATTTACTGCTAGTTTAAGTCTTTAATTTAGTTAAAGTACTACTCTTATATAGCGCCTATTAATTTTGTTTAGTATATAGTATATATATACCCTTTATATACTTACCTATAAGCTGCACTTTAGCTAGATATTATAAGAGGTAGGTTTAAAGAATTAGTACTTACACCTTATCCTTACAATTAAGAGCTAAATGTAGCTGCTAAATGCAATCCTTCTTATAATAGTATAAAATTAAAGATAATATAGAATTAAGATATAGTCTCTCTATATTTATAGTTTAGTAAATAAGCTATATATAGTTTTGTTAAAAATAAGCTACCCTGTATAGCCTATTTTTATGCCTACTAGTTGCTCTATCACGTGACCCTTATTAGGTCTTGTTACGTTGATTTTTGGTAGAGATATCGCTGTTACTAGATGCGAAACATCTAGATTTAACTAAGGCAAAGTTGCCTAACCTATAGTCAGCTTTAACAGCGTTTTTCTCTACAACTAGTAATAGTAGAAATTCAAGAAGTATATCATTTAAAAGCTAAGAATTAGGGCTATCTAATAGTATAATTGTTGGATAGAGTTGCTTATAAGGGTTGTTTGCTATTAGTGGAATTTATTAAATTATATATATAGGTTTCTCGTTTGTATAGCTGTAAGTCGATTTTTTTGTTTTTATATAGTAAATCTTTTTGCAGAAATTATAAAGTAGTCTATAAGCCCCTTCTAGCAACTACAGCCCGCTGATATAGTTAAAGGGTCTATAAGGGACTAGAAAGATTTAAGATCCTACCCTCACTGTTCGTTATAGCGCTCTTAATATAAAGATACCACTATTACAGTTATTTATTGCCTTTACGTAATCTATACTATACACTATAGCTTGATTTAGGCCGCTGCTGCTTCCACTACGTAATAATTGCTAGGAGCAATTACAGGTGCTAAATCTAAGAGACTACTACCCTCTTAGATATCTAGTCCTGTAATCCCTATTATTTTTAATAGGTTATAAGCCCGGAAGACCTATCTGCAAGCTGTTAGCCTGCTGAAATCTACTATTGTGTACTGTATTACCCACTAGAAGCTATATTAAGACCTGCGCTAGCAGCTATTGCTGCTAAAAATTAGTAGCTTACTGGAAGCTATTAATACCTGCTGTATATACATCGCTAGCCACTATACTGGTGTTTTTATTCTGCCTACCCTGTGCCTCCTGCACTCTATACACCCTGTGTATACACACTTTTGAAGCTATTCTTAATAGCTAGGTTCTATTGTTACGCAACATTAAAATATATATATCTATATACATTACATTTGCACTGTAAATCGTTTTATTAGGCACTACCTAATTAATTATTTCTATTAAGAAATAAGCTTAGCGCTGCACTGCATCGCTTATTGTTGTGCTGTTATCTTATATATTGTGCACTCTGTGCACCTCTATTAGTAGCTATACTACAATTTATAGTGCATACCTAACAGCTCTTGTTGTAGATATTCCTGTGTTTTTAGTTGTAGAATTAATTTATATAGTAATCCCACTAGTCGGGATTTTGAAGTAGGAATTAGCTAAATATCCCTAAATTAGCTGTGCCTAGGTCTCCACTAATTTGTTGGAACCTAATTGGAGAAGAATCTCCTGAATTTTTTGGCTAAAAATAGCTAGGACCTGTGCTTTATGCCCCTCGCAACCGCTTATTAATCTAGTCTGCTATACAAATTGTATGCGCATATAGATCGCGATATAATGCAGCCTTAGAGCCTGTTATACCTGTTACGAAAGAAATTGGAGAAAAATCTCAGTATAATTTCTGAAAATATAGGGCACTTCTAGCCTATATTTAGTAAGAATTATTACTGTTATTTACTACTATTTCCACTGTAATTTAGCTATAATTAGCTATAAAAGAGCGTTAAATTAGCTACTTTTTAAACCCTTAAAATAGCACTAAAAGGAATAGGCAAAGGAAAGAGCACAAGCCCTAAAAGAGGTAGTAGTTCTAGTACACTAGCTACAGCTGCTACTAGCTTTCCTGGTCTAGTAAGGTCCCCCCCTCAGCTAGTAGATTCCTCTTCTAATAAAGAAGATTATACAGCTAAGAAGGCTCTAAAGGAAGCTAGATTAGCTTCTAAAAGAGTAGTGTAAGTCTATAATGTGCAAGCTAATCTAAAAGCTTAAATAAATAAGCAACAAGAGACCCTAAATAGATTTATTAGGTATAGTGAAGCAAAACAAAGCTAAAATAAAGGTAATATAGCTGATTTACTAAGTAAATTAGATACTATAATTACATCTATAGGTAATCTCTCTATAGGATCTCCCTCTAAGGTAGTAGATCCTGTTACTTCTAAGACTTCTAAAGTCTCTTTTAAAGTCCCTAAACCTTCTAGTTCCTCTAATAGTGCTACTTTTCTGCCTGCTTTTAATAAAGGCACTATAAAAGAGTTAAATAAGAAGGTCTACTCTATTCTAGAGGCTGCTAAGCTAAAAGGCCCTAAAAATTTTAAACAGTAGAAGCAAGCTTTAACTATTTAATTTAGAGCACTAGAATTCCCTTAATTTATTAATAATCCTAGTATAGCTAGTACTTTAGTAGATTTAGAACAAGCTATTATCCTTATAATTATAAGAGATAGTTGCTAATCTGGACCTTAAGCTGCTATAAGCTGGCATAAGTCCCCTATAGATGCCTATAACGTTCTAGTTAGGTAGTATTTGCAGAGTGCTGAAATACAACGTAGTACGCTATATGCTAGTTATTACAACTTATCGTTTTCGAACTATAAGGGATCTTTAGAGGCCTTTAATGCTGAATTTAATAATTTACTAGCTAGACTATAGCTCTATAGTGTAGCTATTAATCCTATTGACTAAGTAAATTATTATATTAATGCTTTAAAGAAGACCTTCTCTAGCTAGGCTAAAAGGCAGCAATATTCTATTAGAGCTGCTAGAGCATAAGGTCTATCTGTAAAAATGCTGAATTTACAGTTCCTTATAGCTAACTTATTAGAAGAACAAAGAGATAAAAGCTCCTCTATATCTAAGGCTTTTAGTTATAAAGCTTCTAATTCTAATAGTTCTAATAATAATAAAGCTAACTAAGGAAAGAATCCTCCTAATTAGAAGAAGAATTCCAATTCTAATTCTAACGATTCTAATGCCTCTAAAGAAAAAGATCAAGATAAAGCCTCTAAGAATAAGAAGAAGTGGAAGGGCTGAAGAAGAAGTAACAAAAATTCTAGGAATAAGGATAGAGAAGCTGCCTTTACTATAGGTTGTTATAACCTATCTACTAGCAACTAGGATACTATAGAATCTAATAATTCTAGCAGTTCTAGTAGTGATAATTCTTACGATTTAGATATAGAATCTACTACTAGTAATACTAGTACTACTAGTAATAATACCCCTTCTTTTAATTACTCTAACGGAATAATTAAAAACTCCCTACTATACAATACAGGTTCTACCTGTTATATAGTTAACAATAAGGCATTTTTTAGGACTTTTAAGCCTATAAAAAAGGGTAAAACCGTGCCTATTGCTACTGGAGGAGGTCCTATTTATCCTAAAGAACAGGGAACTGCTGTATTCTAGGTACTAGTTAGTATAAATCTAGCTAAATATAGGCCTTTAGCTCTAAAGGATGCTCTATATTGCCTAGGTTTAGATACCAACCTAATTAGTGGCCTAAAGCACTATTTAATAGGGGGCACTCTCTTTAGAAATTAGCTATTTCTAGCTAATAGAAGCTGCTGTAGGCTTCTAAATCCTAAAAAGTATGGTTTCTTCTTACAGCTTAAGGGGCAAGAGACCCCTAGAGTATGTAAAAACCACGCAAATCTCTCTTATATGGGATTTCTAGCTAGCAATAGTTATAATAGCGGTTATAATGCTAGTTATTCTATAGAGGTTTAAATCCCTTAACAGCCTAGTTTTAATCCAGAGGAATATAGCTAAATTAAGGAATTATCTAACTTTAAAGAAGAAGAAGTAGATAATACTAATAACAATGTTATAAAGCCTTTAGCCCTAGTTCCTAAACGGGCTCCTAGTTAGATTCCTTCTAATAACGGGGATTTAGAAGGTCTAAATCCTAAGTTGCTAGATATTAGAGGAAGTAGCTGTCTAGATCCCTTAAACGAGGCCTGTAGTTCTCAAGAGATCTAGCAAGATAGAGAGCAACAGGAAGCTAGCTCTAATGATAATTCTAGTAGTAATCCTACTGCTTCTTCTTCCTATAAGAAGCTCCTAGAATTAGCTGCTACTTAGCACGTTAGATTAGGGCATATAGGACTCCCTTTACTAAAGAAGACTGCTTCTATTACTAAAGGTATTCCTAATTTTACAAAAATTAAGGAAAAGGATTTTAACTGCCTAGCTTGCAACTAAGCTAAAGCTGTTAGAAGACCTAGCAAGTATGCTATTCCTAACCCCCCTAGATGTTTAGATATTATAGAGGGAGATACCGTTAAGATAGAGCCTATACTGCACAATAAGAGGCCTCTAGTTCTTTTTCTAATTAATAGAAAATTACAGTATAAATAGTCTTTTAATCTAGCTAATAAAGAGAGTTCTACCCTTTATAGCTGTATTAAAAGCTTCTTTAAGGAATTAAAAAACCAGTATAACTGCTACCCTAAACACCTTTACTTTAATAGTAGTACAGAAATTGATACTAGGTTGCAAGCTTAGCTATCTTCTAAGGGTATTTACTTTAGCACCTCTTGCCCCTATATTTACGAACAGAATAGGCTAATAGAGAGAGCTATAAGGGTACTTCTAGACCGTTTGCGTGCTACCCTACAGTAGTTACAATTACCTCTATATCTATAGTTTTATATTCTTCCTACTATAGTGGATTTAGTTAATACTACTACGAATAGTACTAAACTACTAAGTCCTAAACAGCTATATCTAGCTAATTTAGAGCCTTCTAAGACCTATAAGCCTAATTTTACCAAAATAAGGGCTATAGGCTCCTATTGCGAAGTTCTAATTCCTTTAGAACAACGATCTAGGTTGCAGAAGCTAGCTAAAAGAACTATTCCTAGTAGACTTTTAGCTACGCTAGGTTCTAATGTATATCTAATATACATCCCCTCTAAACAAGCTGTTATAAAGACTAGCTTCGTTAAAATTATAGAAGGAATAGGTCCTATTTCATAGGGCATCCCTAAGGTTCCTATTAGTTCTATAGTGGATAATCCTTTAGAGGGAGAAATTAATAACCAGCAGCAATTAGTAGATAATTATACTCCTAAGTATCCTTATCCTAGTCATCTAGATATACTGAATTATCCACTAGAACCTGTAGATTAAGCTCTTCTACTAAGCAACCCTATAGAAGCTGTAGAGGCCCCTAAAGCCCCTATATCTATAGAAGCCCCTTAGGCTAATATAGAACCTATAGAAGCTGAAGCTAATGCTAATGCTATAGATCTAGATGGAGATATATTTTCCTTAATTAAGGATCTATGCTTTAAGGCTAGGACTAAAGCAGCTATTACTTCTAATAGCAAGGATAAACTTCCTAATACGTAGAAGTAAGCCCAAAAAAGCTCTGCTAAGCAGCATTAGATAGAAGCTACCTATAGCGAATTTAAGTAGCTATTAGCTGCTAGAACCTTTAAATTTATAGGGAAAGACTAAGTACCTAAGGGCTAAAGAGTTCTAAAGAATAGGCTTGTTTATAGGCTAAAAAAGGATAAAGAAAATAATCCTATAAAATATAAGGCCTGCCTTATTGCTAAGGGATTTATGCAAATAGAAGGTTAAAACTATCTAGAGACCTTTGCTGTAACTAGTATTCCTCCTAGCTAGCGTATATTATTAGCTCTTGCAGCTTTTAATAACTAGGAAGTTAAGCAAATTGACTTTATAGAAGCGTTTTTAAATAGCAAGCTAAAGGAAGCTATTTATATAGAAATCCTAGATAGATTCGTTGAATTTGCAGAGCAAGCATCGCTATCAGTAGCTAAGCTACTAAAAAGCTGTAATTACAAGCCCTCTAAAGAGTAAGTAATTAAGCTAGAAAAATCACTCTATAGTCTAAAGTAAAGTCCTAGAGAATAGCAGTAAATTCTAACAGAATTACTTTAAAAGCATAGATTTAAACCTCTTATATTAGACCTAGCAGTCTTTTATAACCCAGCTACATCTACATATATTGCTACTTATGTAGATAACTGTCTTCTAATTAGGCCTAATTTACGATACATTAATAAGCTTAAAAAGCTGCTAAATTAAGCTTATCTAATAGAAGATAGAGGACTAGTAGAATTCTTCCTAGGCGTTTAAATCACCCGTAATAGGTCTAAAAGATCTATTAAAATCCATTAATCTTAATATATCCTTAAAGCCCTAGAAAGATTTAAAATGCTAGATGCTAAGCTAGCTTCTATCCCTATACAGCAGGGAATTCTAAAGCAACTAGTTATAAAACTCCTCTTAAAATCCGATTATAAGCTTTATTAGAGCATAATAGGCACTATAATGTACCTAATGTTACTAACTAGGGCTAATATTGCTTTTTCTGTTTAGTGGCTATTAACCTTTCTAGCTAAGCCCTATATAGAGCACCTAAATGCCTCTAAGCACCTCCTAAGGTACTTAAGTAGTACTAGAAGCTTTGCTATTATTTATAAGCATTCTATACCACTAGGGTCTTCTTCTAAAGCTTCTAGCTCTAAAGAAGTACTTAAGACCCTCCTTAGTTATTGCAATAGCGATTTTGCTGGTAACAAAGTCTCTTCTAAATCAACCTATACTTATCTATATAAGCTAGCTAGTGGACCTATTAGCTGGAAATCGAAGAAAGCTAGTACTATTGCTCTTTCTACTTTAGAAGCAGAATCTAATGCATTATCTAAAGCTATTAGGGAATTAGAGTAGCTCTACAGCCTTTTTAAGGAGATAAAGCTGCCTTTAACCCCTCCTATTCCTATTAGGTGTAATAATTAAGGCGCTATAGTTACTGCTTACAACCTAACGTTATATAGTAGGACTAAGCACACCCTTTTGAAGTTTAACTACATTAGGGAAAAGATTTGTAAAGGTATAGCTAAGGTTAGTTATATTAATACGAATTAGATGCTAGCAGATAGCCTAACTAAGCCTCTTGCTATTCAAAAGCATTAATAATTCATTAAGTTACTAGAGCTTTCTAGTTAGCTTATAAAAGCAATAAAAACACTCGAAAAATCGAAAAGCAACGAAAAACAGTTAAAAATCGAAAACAACAAAAACAATTAACAATAACTAGTTATATTCAACTATAACTACCCTGGAATTGCTGGAATTAGTTATGTTATTAGTTATATTATTTGGTTCTATTATTAGTACTGTATTTCGTTGGTTAATTCTAACTTAGATATCCTTTAAAGGAGCTAAGTTGCTTATAGAACTAGTTACTTCTTACATTTCTAGAGGGAGTGTTAAAAATAAGCTACCCTGTATAGCCTATTTTTATGCCTACTAGTTGCTCTATTACGTGACCCTTATTAGGTCTTGTTACGTTGATTTTTGGTAGAGATATCGCTGTTACTAGATGCGAAACATCTGGATTTGACTAAGGCAAAGTTGCCTAACCTATAGTCAGCTTTAACAGCGTTTTTCTCCACAACTAGTAATGGTAGAAATTCAAGAAGTATATCATTCGAAAGCTAAGAATTAGGGCTATCTAATGGTATAATTGTTGGATAGGGTTGCTTATAAGGGTTGTTTGCTATTAGTGGAATTTGTTAAATTGTGCACGTGGGTTTCTCGTTTGTATGGCCGTGAGTCGATTTTTTTGTTTTCATAACGTAGGGCACCCACCTACGGAACCCACCTACATTCGGAACGCGAATTGCTACAACAACAACATTCTATTAGCGTTAAATTATTCAGCGCCACGAGCTAAGAATAGCTGTAATTGGTGTTGCCTAGCTACTAAGCTGCTACTTATAACATAGATCCTTAAAACCGATATTAGCAGCAGCTATAGCGGCCTCCTAGAGCGCTAGAAGGCGCTGCTAAGCCTTTTCTACATCCTTAATATTAACGAATTTTTTATTTAGGTTATAAGTAACTTTCTGCTTTTTCTATAGTTTATATTAATTAATTTAATGCTAAAGGTCCTAAATCTAGCGCTCTATATTTATTAGCTTAAGGTTTTTATTGTTTAATCCCTTCTGGATTTTGCGAAATAATTAACAGTAAGCTAGGCCTAATGCTTATAGTTTAATTACTTAGTTAATAAGCTAATAAATGTAACAGCTGTGCTAAGGGGTTATAAGATAGTTGTTCTAACTATTATTTATGCTTACTGGAGCTAGCGTGAAAGGTTTTTTAGCTAATAGTAGTAATTTTAATAGAAGAGGTTTACTAATGTTTAAAGAGCAAATTCTAGTAGCTTTCTAACCTACTAAGATATTTCTTTTTGTAATTCTAGCTTTATAAGCCTTATAGTAATATTCTAGAAATAGAGACTTACTTATAGAGGTTGTTGTTAATAATAGTTAGAAGTCTATAATTAAAGCGCAATAGCTAGCCTTAATAGGCGCAAAAACGCCTACATTAAGTGGTTGTAGTATGTATAATAAATGTTCTAGTAGAAAAAGTAAATAGATATTGTTTTTAAAGTACTTAAGCATAAAGTTATTATTAATATAACTATTGTAACTATTAAGAATAAGAAGCTAGGCCTTTAACGATTTAGTAGGTATTGTTTTAGGGATAAAGACCTCTTTTAGCTAATATAGCCTAATTGTGTTTAATGTTTAGCCGTTAGGTAATACTGTAAAGTGCTATATACTATATTTAGCTATATTATCTTTATTAAGGAACTACTGCTGCTGTACGCTTTATCCCTTAAATATAATAAAAGAGCAAATTGCTCTACTGTCTGCACTAATGCACTTAATAATTAAAGTCTAATAACGTAATCTAGGGTGTTTTCTAATAATGCTCTTTATTTGCAAGCTTTTAAGCACTAGGCTATTGCTTCTCTAGCTCTCTTAAATGCCTATTTTATCTATATTGTATTAGTTTATTGTTTTAATTAACTTAATAATAGGTTAGTCTAGGAGAGTAAAGAAGCCCTTAATAGAATCAGCAGAAGCTCTATTAATGCAGCAGGAATCTATTTACTTACCTCTCTTTATTAATACTTCTAAATGCCTATATAAAAAGCCTTAAACTTAGTTCTTTCTAAGAGGTTAAAAGTTACTGCCTTTAGCTAGTAGGTGTAACACAATGCTATAGAGCTGTAAATAAGTTATAGGCATATTTAATAATGCCTAGGATAAAATCTAGCTAATAAGGCTTTCTTCTTCCTTATAAGAGAGTTGCTGCAATTGCTTAAATGCATTATTTCGCGTTTAGCGGCCTTTAAATTAGTTCTAAAGCGTTGTCTTTAGTATTAACTACTGCTTTACTGCTTAGGCAATTAGTAGGCCTTCTGTAATAGTAAGTATTGCATCTTAAATGTTGTTTTCTGTGTAGTTAGGTATCGCGAAGCTAATAATAATAAAATTATAATAGTAGTAGTTAAATTGCACGAAAAAACGCGGTTTAAAGATAGCTGCTTCTAGTGTTGAAGGAGGTAAATTTACGGTCCGAATGTAGGTGGGTTCTGTAGGTGGGTGCCCTACGTTATAGTAAATCTTTTTGCGGAAATTATAAAGTGGCCCACGAGCCCCTTCTAGCGACCACAGCCCGCCGATATAGTTAGAGGGTCTATAAGGGACTGGAAAGATTCGAGATCCTACCCTTACTGTTCGTTATAGCGCTCTTAATATAAAGATACCACTATTACAGTTATCTATTGCCTCTACGTGATCTATACTATACACTACAGCTTGATTTAGGCCGCTGCTGCTTCCACTACGTGATAATTGCTAGGAGCAATTACAGGTGCTAAATCTAAGAGACCACTACCCTCTTAGATATCTAGTCCTGTAATCCCTATTATTTTCAATAAGTGTTAAAAATAAGCTACCCTGTATAGCCTATTTTTATGCCTACTAGTTGCTCTATCACGTGACCCTCATTAGGTCTTGTTACGTTGATTTTTGGTAGAGATATCGCTGTTACTAGATGCGAAACATCTAGAATCGACTAAGGCAAAGTTGCCTAACCTATAGTTAACTTTAACTGCGATTTTCTCTACAACTAGCAATAGTAGAAATTTAAGAAGTATACTATTTAAAAGCTAAGAATTAAAGCTATTTAATAGTATAATTGTTAAATAGAGTTACTTATAAGGGTTACTTATTATTAGTGGAAT
>JFHB01000321.1:0-25032 GCA_000729835.1 Atkinsonella hypoxylon
AGCAACTGCGCGGGCCTTTTTTTTTTTTTTTTTTTTTGAATTCACATGGGCCCACGCGCCTGTTACTGATCTAGTGTGTTGGAGGATCGCCACTGGCTGATTGCGCAGACGTATTTATTGTGCCGCACCTGCATGCGCCCCCCTCAACTGCTTCCCCCGCTTTCATCTCTTACGCACACCCTCTTTGCTCTCCTCACTCTACATCTGTCTTTACGCCATTAAACGCGACAACGCGACACGCTCTTGAAGCTCTTTACTTCCATCTACACTTCTCTACTTCCATCAACATGACTGGACGTAAGTAATGCTCTCATTTTTCCATCTCCAAATACATGTCGCATGAGTGGTCAGAAGTCGGTGTCCCCCGGATGCGCGTTTTTTTTTTTTATAATTTGAAACCGTTTGACGCGATGCAACTGCACCTCTGATGTATCGGTCATCGACATGTGCCTTGCATGACGAGGGTCCATCCATACTGCATCAAGCCATCAGACATATTTGCATCTCGTTCTGGTTTTGATGCTAACCGTGTTCCTTTAGGCGGCAAGGGCGGCAAGGGCCTCGGCAAGGGCGGTGCCAAGCGTCACCGTAAGATTCTTCGTGACAATATTCAGGGTATCACAAAGCCCGCTATCCGACGTCTCGCTCGTCGTGGTGGTGTCAAGCGTATTTCTGCGATGATCTACGAGGAGACCCGCACTGTTCTCAAAACCTTCCTCGAGGGTGTCATTCGGGATGCCGTCACCTACACCGAACACGCCAAGCGCAAGACTGTCACTTCTCTCGACGTTGTCTACGCTCTGAAGCGACAAGGCCGTACCCTGTACGGCTTCGGTGGTTAAGCGTGGTGGTATTTGGTCTTTTATTTTTCACGGGAAACTCAGGAGCCTGACATTGTACATTATATCAACGGGCTTTGGAGCGTCCGGGCCATAGAAGGCAATGACCTATGCGGAGAACGGGTTGAAGGGAGGAGTTCACAGCATGAAACTCTTTTGACATTTTGGCGTTGGGAACAGAACCGGGTTTACGAGGAATCGTGTTGGCGCCTCTGCGAAGACAGCATGACTGGCACAAATGAATGCAAATTGAAACTTAAATTACTCCATTCCGCGTGACATGATGGATTAGGCTAATATACATGATGCTTAGGACAGGTTGTTGAATTGCTATTTGCCGGCGTAGCCTCACTGCTGCCAAGTTGTCTCCAAATGCTGATCTTTACCGACATCCATCACAACGCTAGATCACAGGTACTTCCTTCCTGCAGCAGCTACTCTCTGCTTGAACACGGGACTCGTGACTTCGGTATTGGCCTTGTAAAATGGGTTCATAATCGCCTTAACCCAATTATCGTATACCTCTGTGAAGAACATCTTGATGGCTTCCTCTGTTGCCAGACTAGTGGGATTGGCGCCAATAGCAGTCGATGATCGCGATGAGCTCGTGGACGTAGGAACCGTGGGCTGGTGCAGAAGGAGGAATTTAACGTTGGCGCCCGTAACGAAACATGATATGTAATTGTTGAAGAATTTGTCAATGCATTTAAGGTACCTTTTTTTAAGTTTAGCTTGAGTAGAGGCTGACCCTGTATGCGAAAGGCTGTGTAGATCTTGCCCCTGTGGTACTTGACGCGCGAGAAAACTCTCAACATGGGCTTAGTTTGACATACATTTGGCCTTGTCCCCATTGTGCCTCCTCGGCAATATCCAAGCTTGAGTGCAGAATGAACTGGTTCAGATGGCATAACTGCTCATTGAAGCGGGACTGCCCGTCGCCGCCCTGCTTGGAAGTGCCGAATTCGTATCCGAAGAGGGGATTGTCTTGTGCGCCGACGATGGCAAAGTAGTAGCTCATTATGGGGACGGCATTCGCGCCTGCGCGAAACGGGGACTGCGCTTCTGCCACCGGTGTAGGTTCTCGGATTCTGGTAGGTCTTGGATACGACGTCGCTGGTTGAGTCTGTCGTCGCGGGAGCTGGGCTCCGATATGAGTGGGACCAGCGCTGGGCGAGGCGGGCGTGCAGCCACGGGAGGTGCAATTAATCCGCTCCACCAAAGCAACTACACCCGCTGCCAACGAAAATCGTCAACCTCAAGCGACCAACGGGTGTCCGATGCTTCAGATTGCATCATAGGGCCATTCAGCATTATACAGCTTGCCGATTGAGGGCATCCCCACACAGAATCATGCTTGGCCCCTTCCGGATAACGAATCCCCTCTCGGGCGGCCTTCTCTGGAAGATCCCCTGGAGACTATCACGGTTCCAGAAACGCCGCCACAGATTGCGACTTCGGGCAGTGGACAGCGTGGTCGCTACCCTCGATTCGGCCCTTGCGAAGAAAGGACAGACTTTGGAGGCGCTGGAGAGGTGGAAGGCCGAGATGCCTACGGAGGCGGAAATGCTGCCCAAGGACAAATACACCATGTTTGATCGCAAGGCGAAGAAATATAGGAAGGGAATCCACAGTAAGCTGTTTTTTTTTTCCTTTCTTGCGCATTTTTCCAATGACAAAGCTGACTTTGTTTTAAGAATTGCCCAAATGGACCCGAGTGTCGCAGCGAGTCAATCCACCTGGTTATTAAGGACCTGGGAGCGAACGGCGGCGTCTATCGACGGGTGGACACATGGATTGAGGAAAAGACAAGGCTTGGGAAGAATCTGGATGACGGTCATGCTGCTCGTGTACTAGGAATATGGACTGCGAGATGCCCGGATCAGGACCTGCAGAAATGTTGGACACATTTGAAGAGGATTGACAGTGAAAGAAACTGTGGGCAGCGCAGACTTGTACCAATAGAAATCATGGCGCACTTGCTTTGTTACTACAAGAAGAATTATTGACGGAACAGCATAAGGAATTTAGATTATACTCCAGGCAATGTTAGAAGCTTGGTTGTCATTACGCCTTTGGCGGTGAATTAGTACACTGGCTCTTCCATGGGAATTCTTGCCTTCTCTCTGCCTTTTGTCCCGCTGCGCCTACACACCCTTTGTCAAGAGTCAGTCAACCAAAGCCAGCATCTACCGATATCGATCCTCATCATCATAGTCCTTCTGCTGCAACGCCCTCCCAATGCCACCTCTCCCCTCATCATAATCTTCGCGATACTCATCGCGCACCTGCCCGCCGCTCTTCCCACGACCGTACTGTCTGCCCTCCTCAAAGCCAGGGTCTGGATCTGTCCGGATCACACGCTCGTCAAGCTTCGTGCCGCCGATATACTTCATGCAGTCCAACGCATCCTGGTGCGTGTAGTACTCTACGAAACAAAATCCACATGGCGTCTTCTGGTATCGATCGAGACCCATTATAAGGCGCTTGATTTCGCCACATTTCGAAAATAGCTCGTATACTTGCTCCTCGGTTGTGTAGAAGGAGAGGTTGCCGACGTAGATGGTTGTCGAGTTGGCGAGCGGATCGGGCTGTGGTTCTTGGGTGTCGTCCTGGCCGTTGGTGTTGTCGTCGTCGCGGTCGCGTCGGCGCTTGTTCTAGAGGGCGTCAGATGATACTGTTTAGAAGCATGAACGAGGGGGGGGGGCGGTTGGGATCGTGCTGCACCCTGCTGGTGAAGTATGCGCTTGGTCGATCGAGACGCTCGACTGAGTTTCTGGGGCCGTGGCGCATGTTGTCGGTGGCTGGGGGATGGGCGCGTTATTCGAAAAGGAGTGAGATCGTGTTACGGAATGCGCGATTGGATTGCAGGTCTTTCTGCGCTTGAAGGAGCTGAAGGAGATGGGGTTGAGGGTTGAGGCTGGTTTGAGATGCTGAGTTTCGCAGGCTCGGCGGCCCACTCTTGGATATTAGCTGGTGACACTGCGCTTGATAGGCTATTCTCATTTGTTTTCACGATCTTCCGACGGTGATTAACATGCTCAATTGTTTTATAATAGATGATTTTTAATCATTATTTAATACTCTAAATGGCAGGCGTACCGGACAGAGGCATAGTCGTGGGAGGTACGCACTCACGATGCTTCCAATCAGTCATCATCTTCATTCTATTTTAGTCTCGAATACTCTTTTGCGAGTTAGGCGCGTGGGCACCGAGAGGGCCATTCCGATACAACAGGTACGACAAGTCTTTTTTAATTGTACAATTTACTTGGGTAAATTTCATCATTATTTTTATTATTATTTTTTCCCCCTTTAATCGAATGGAAGAACGAAGGCTGGGTGGATCCATATCCTGGCCGGCTCCAGCCAGTCCAAACACGCGCTGACACCCAGGCCAGCCTTTTTCAACTCCAACTACTACTTCTGACTTGGCATCAGCAGCTCTAAAACAACGCCTAGCGCTATTGCCGCCCTTATTTTTGGCTCTCACGCAGCGTTGGAGGTTCGGTCGACGAAAATAACTGAATCATTCCAGACCAGACCAGCCGGACAGCGCTGCTGGAGGAGCTCCGAGACGAAATGCCCAGAATTAAATCCTACTCAGCGCCATGGCTCTCCAGCAACAACGCACCGGGACACCAACTGTTTGAGCCGTCGGCAGAGGTATTACGGTCGCAAGCCCTCGCACCAGCTTCCAAGAATGTGTCGATACTGGGCCCGAGGAGAACAATTGCACGCCGGGGAACCGAAGTCTTCGTGGCCGTGGGCAAAGAAATTCGATGGGCTGACTTGGCTTATCTTAAGGATGACTGGTCAACGAGGCATTGTCGAGGAAGATCAGGCTCTGCTGGAGTTAGGATCAAGAGAGAGGACTCCATCCAGTCAATCAAAGTCGACGAAGAGGTCTCTGGTGCAGCTGGATTAAGGGTATGTCGAGCTTGCTCACTTCTTGTCGTGCCGCTTTGAGCATCTCTAGGTTTCACACTAACGTTCTGGCAAAGATCATCAAAACCCCTGTGGCAGATGACATTCGACAGCTCGTCATCTCACCCAGCTCAAATTATCTTGCTATCCTGACAACGCACACAGTCCACATCTGCACGCTCCCAGACTCGTCACATCTCAGTAGCGAGGATACATCGCCATTACGGCCTAAGATATTTACGCTTGGCCCTACTACGCATGTTACTTCCAGGTCGCCCGTCATGTCAGCTCTGTGGCACCCGTTAGGTGTTACTGGCTCCTGCATCGTCACCGTCACAGCGAATGCCATTGTTCGCGTATGGGAATTATCGACTAGTGACCGTTGGTCTTTTGATTCGCCAACGACTTCAGTGGACCTCAAGAAGCTTGCGGATGGAACAACCCTTGATCAGGACTTCTCCGCGTCCACTTCGGCAACAAACAAGACATTCTCGCCGGATTCATTTGAGATGGAGGTAGCTGCCGCAAGCTTTGCGACTAAGGGGTCGGGAGGCTGGAACCCCATGACACTCTGGGTGGCAATGCGAGAAGGCGATGTCTACGCTTTGTGTCCTCTGCTGCCACAGCGTTGGTCCCCTCTGCCAACATTGATACCGTCTCTGTCAGTGTCCATTGTCACGACGGTAGGTAGTATCGAGGACGACCCTCTAGTCGACGAAAATGAGAAACTGCTTGCTCGGCAGCAACTGCAGTGGATGGGCGAGCTGGATGCCCAGGAGCCACAAATTTTGGACTCATTACCCGGAGAGCCCATCGTTGAGGTGTACACTCGGCCGTCGCGACCGGGAGTCGTTCCACGATTGCAAGGTCCTTTCATCCTTGGATCAGACGCGGAAACTGGCGACGATTTGGATACTGCAATCACGGATATTTTGGTCATTGGCAAAAAGACGGAGACGGACGAGCTCATGATGGGCGAGGAGGACGACCTGGACTTGGATGATGGCGACCGGGAAGGCCTGTCCTTGGCTGTTATTTGCTTGCTCTCCACCAGTGGACAAGTTCGAGTGTACTTGGATCTCGAAGGTGTGCAGGCGCAGTGGTTACCGCCGAGAAATAAGTCAAAGCTGGGTCGTGTTCCTACGCTGACGAGCACACCAAGCTTGCTCGCCTTCCAAGCTATTGATACCATGAGCCCCGTCGAGGTGAACGAGGACAGCTGGCCGGTGTTTAGCACCGACGTGATGTCTAGGTACAGCTTCTTCGTAACGCACCACGCGGCCATCACGTACATCTCACTGACTTCGTGGGTCTTCCGCCTGGAAGGAGAGCTGCAGGGAGAGCACGAGAGTGGCACTGACTTCAGGATCGGGCTCTTGGTCAACTCGCAGTCCTCCAGGGACAGAATTTACGCGCAGCCCAGTGCCGACGTGGGTGTGCCACTTGCAGCATGTGTGGCGATTAGGGACCCGGATGTTGGTTATTTTCTTCTTTCGTCGACGCCCTACGAACCCATCTCATTAACCTTTGAGACCCTTGACGTTGATATGGCACCGATCCGGCAGGAAAGCCCTGTGATGAAACGAGAGGCCAGCATGGCGCCGCTCGACTTTTGCGAACCGAGACCAGTCTACCATCCTCCGCATGTCTTTGACGAGAGATCCGCTTTGCCCACGTTGTTGGAGCGGCTACGGACATCTCGTCACAAGACGATAGTGAACCAAGAAGTGAAACTTAGCCCGCTCACGTTGCAAATATTCACAGACGCGCATAAAGTACTGAGCGATGAGACGTACAGATTGGGGGTGGCAGCGGCCGAAGTATTTCGGCGATGCGAGCTGCTCCAATCGGAACTGCGCCAGCAGGTCCGCAAGGCCAACGAGGTCAAGGGCAAGATTGATACAATCAATGGTGTAGATCGCGAAGGCGAGGCTGAGAATGCCATGTACGATCGCCGCATTGCCGAGGCGAGAGATCGACAGCAGCGCCTCGGCGAACGAGTGGATAATCTGCGCAAGATTGTGGGCAAGGCTACGACGCGAGATCTAAGCACTAAGGAACGTGCATTTGTGGAGGAGGCGCGGGCACTGGAGACCAGCGTCTTGGGATCAGCATCAGCATCAGCATCCGCAGGTTCAGCAGCAGGTTCAGCAGCAGGTTCAGCAGCAGGTTCAGCAGGTGGCCAAGAGGTAAACCATGCTGCCCCACAGCACCAGCCCAAGCAGTTATGGAGGCGTCTGGAGGAAGTCAAAAGGTTGCAGACGGATTTGATGGCCGACGTGGAGGCTTTAAGCAAGAGGAGTGAGGTGGAAACGGCGGTGGCGGGAGAGTTGAGAATCCCCTCAGACATCCGGCGGTCAAAGTTGCGACAGATCCAAGGGTCAATTGCAAGAGAAAGCGCATTAGTTGAGGCGGTGACAGCAAGACTGGAACGGCTCCAGCAGACGGTATAAGGCTTTTCTTGTTCTTCTTACGACCCGGGGTGTAGAACTATAGCTTTTGTGAAGCAGCATGTATCATACGATTATTCTGTTCAATACGAAGATGACTCCCTATGTGATTGGGGACACATTATGTATTCTACCATTGGACAAGGGATTTTTTTCTGTTTTCTATACGTAAGTTTCGCAAATAGCTTTCCATGTGTCCCCTCGTAATAGGTTCAAAGACCGTTGCCCAAATTCATCCATGCCATTTCGTTTGCACAAATCAAAGTCGTACAAGATAAGATGGCCCTGCTGCACCCAAGCCCTGCAGTGGTGTCATGCAACGGGGGTCAATGAAGCCCAAAGTCAGGCATGTGATTCGCCACAGCCAGTTTTCTTTCGAGCCCTTTCCCATTCAAGCAGAAAGCATGCGTGCCTGAGACTGTACGGAGTACATGAAGTGGGATATCCGTATGCCGTACCTTGTCAAGAAATGGAGCATCAGTGGCAGTGGGAGAAGAAACATGACCAAGGAGAAATGGCCATAAGCTACAGAAGGCGAATGTATGCCTCGGCGGGCCGAAGAAGACATGGATCCACAATGTCCTCTATTATCCGTGATAGGAACAGTGATGTTCATCTTGGGACGGCACAGTTGTTCTCAAAAGGGGAAAAAAAAAAAAAAAAAAAAATGAGGCTGCTGAGGTCAAGGTGTGTGAGCCAATCAGTCGGGTGGCAAGGCTGGCTTGGCTGGCTGGCAGTCGGCAGCCCAACGGGAGCCTGTTCTCACCGCACTGTCTGTGGTACACCGTTTGATATATGACACGAGGCACAGACGGTGGCACATCGTTTGGGAGGGGTGCTAGTTCTCTTCACTACTCCAACATTCCTTTTCGCACGACACGACTTGGTTGTGCATCAGATCAGCAGGACTGGGGGCGACCTGAATTGGCAAAGTATCAGGCGAGGCACGGTGGTGGAAACACGGATTTTGCTTCCATGTGCAGAAAGGTAGTTTTCGGAGCTGGCGGCGCAATGAAATGACGCAAGTGTTTTGGATGAAAAGGTCGAAATAACATGTTTCGATTGATGCGCTTATGATGGATGGATGGTGTGCAGTGTGCACTGAATGAGGGTGTAGTGTAGTGTAATTGAGCACTGTCAGCGGCAACTACCTTTGCCGATCGGTCCCGATAACGGATAACGGGAAAATAGAGACAACATGGATTTAATTATGTATGCCCGTGGATCGTGCTTGCCTGCATGACGATGGGGCTGTGCCGTGCGATGCCATTTCTGTAATGGGGCGCGTCTGCCTGCATGCATGAACAAAAATTGAATTGAATTGAACAAAGTGGGTCGCGATTCCTCCTCACTTCACTTCACGCATACGCATACATACACATACATACATACATACATACATACACACATACATACACACACGCACACGCACACGCACACGCACACGATTCAGCAGTGACCTTCTATCTGAGTCACACGCACTGCTAAGACAAAGCCCACTGCTTCCGCCCCGTGAGCTTCTGCAAATCGTGGTCAAGCTTTGCCAACTTGCCAGCTCGACGCCCCCAGCTTGACGTCCCCAGCAGAGAGACAAAGAGACCAGAGACCCAGAGACCCACATGACAGTCAGGATCTCAATACCAAAAGCAGGTGGGTTGGTCGCCTGTCATTGGTCGCCTCGTCTTCTGCGCCGAAAGTCGATGTCGTGGGATAAATTGCCCCTTTGTTCCTTCCTTCCCTCAGTGATCAGGACTGGTGGTGACTGGTGACTGTGACTGGTGACTGGTGGCTGGTTCGTGTTGATCTGCTCCTCGATTCGATGAGCGTGTGCCAGGGTCTGTCCTTGGTCCTTGCCTTTGTTGTTGTTGTTCGGCAGACGGATAGAGTGTCTGCATTGGTCTATGCAGACGGCAGACACAAGCCACCGTTCTTGTCTTGCTTGGCTTGGCAGCTTCTCAGACGTCTGTGAACAGGCACTGGGAGGAATCAGACTGGATCCGTTCTCCCATGGCTCATGGTTCATGGCTCATGGTTCATGGCGAAGCTGGTGGTGCTACCGTGTTTCCGGGTGGCGGAGAGAAGCATCTTGCACTGTTCTTGGAAAGCCGCGTTGAACAGGTGTAGTAGAGCAAGGGCCGAAACGGTGGTGAACCTGTCGAAAAGAAACGGGCCAGTCCTTCAGGTATATATAGATGGGAAGCCTTCTTGATCCTGACCTCGGACTTTTTCTCTTCTTTTTCTTTACACCATGCCCACTTCATTCGCTTGACTGTCGCTTGACTGTCGCTTGACTGAACCAAAGACCAAAAGTTCAAGACCAACAGACAAAAGACCGAGAGCCCTCCCCTTCCAGGAACCTTACGGAAAGGTTGACGCGAGACCTATTGCATCAACAACAACGACGAAGCAACTCGCTGTGCGGCATCATGGTTCACAAGTCTGCTGCTCCTGTCCGAGAGACGTCTGCCATGGCTTCTTTCACGCCTCCGCCGCATGCCCCGGGGCTGGCCCCCTTCTACGAGCGCATGATTAAAAGTAAGTTTGAGTTTGCCCTTGTCCTCTCCCCAGCTATATCATCATCCCGGACCAAGGTGCAGAACAGAGACTGACCCGTCCAAGACAACTGCCACATGATTCATGGCTCCCATGTTCACCTCAGTATCGTGACAGCCGTGGAGAAATCGGCAACGCCACCCTGGAGAGCTCACGTTCTCAAGACTGTCAATGGCAAGCGGTCCTGTCTGCTTTATGCTTCGGGAGAGTCCTGGATTGGGGCGTTGTGCAACCTCCACTACGGGTCTGCTGAGAAGGTGTCCGAGTTTGTCGATGACTACGGGTTCCGCGCTCTTCCTTTCCCAAAGAAGAAGCAGGGGATGAGGCGAGACAAGATTATGGGCCTTGGTCCGTTTGTCGAACTGAACTCTGATTCGTACCCTGAAGACACTGACAGCCATAGTGAAGACGAGGGGGAGGACAAGTGGCAAGAGGAGACAAAGGATGCGACCAAGGAAGATGAAATCCAAGACCAGCTCCCTCTTCCATACCCACCTAGGCGCAAACCTGTCAAGATTTGTTCCCTGCCCCAGCTGGCAGGACTAACCAATCACCATCCCTCTAACTCATCCCACTATGCAGCGCACGAAGCTACGACCTGCAGCTTGCCAGAACGATATGCGCCGAAGCTAATGGACCCTTCTCTGCCGCCAAAGGAGACTTCCATTGCGGACAAGACAGCCACAGCTGCAGACAGGGCTGCAGACAAGGACCGACGTGTCACAATAGAATCGGATTTGGGTTGGGACTATGAGAACGAGCCAAGGATACCGCCTTGCTCACCTCAGGTGGTCGCTCCCACGACGATGCCCCCTCCTCCAATCGTCACCCGCCCACCACCTCCCAACCCGGGACTCGTGAACATGAAGCCACCGTTTCCGATTTTGTTTCCAGCATCCAGCCACACCGAGAAGCCAGCCCCAGTCGATATCCTGTTCTCGTTCCACTGCCTTACGTTGGGATTCTACGACGTGGTTGAAAACTGCAATTTCGACTACCCTAGCTTGAGGGAAACAGCGCAGAGACTCATGATGAACCACAACGTGCACTTCAAGTTCAGCCGAGGTACCCCTAGACTAGTATTCGAGACCCAGATTTACCGCGACTATTTGGAAGCGAAGCTTGTCCGTATCATAAAAGGCCGACATTCGATCGTCCTGGGCGATGAGGTGGCCGATTTGTCGGCATTTGGGTTTGGCCCTTGTCCGCAAGGAGTCTCGGTCTGTGTGGAAGTCCGGAGACATCCAAGTCCCGTACGACGCTGAGATGCCTCAAGGTTGTTGATTGGCACTTGAGAGTTTATTGTTGGGCATATTTGTAGATGGGATGTGTTTGGATGGCAAGGGACATTGTATTTGGATATATATTGAGCTTTCCGATTCTTATTTCATGCCTGCTTTAATATGGAGAAATTGATGTCACTTTTTTCCCTTTGGGTAAGTGACTAGTTAGTGGGCGCACCTTTTTTTCTCTTTCTTCCTTTTTTTGTTTTTTTTTGTTTTTTTTTTTGTTTGTTTTTTTTTGTTTTTGTCCCCGGATCAGACCAGATTGAAGATTGTATGATGTACTTTTGACATTGATGGAGATTTCATTTTTACACTCTCCTTCCCTAGATAACTTGTCTTGATGCCCGCTCATTTCAATAGGCAACCTAGTCAATGACACTCCTTCTGCTGGCTACAGTCTGAGCGCTCGAGAAGGTTTCGACAGAGCATCACGAGACAGCTGAATATGAATGCATGTCGTAAGCGTCGAGAAGATGCCGCACTGCGTTTTGTGAATGAGAGCAGAATGAATCAAAAACTGACCTGACGGTGCGCCCAAAGCCAGACGACAAAACCTGCAATTGGCCACACGTTAACTTAGGAAAGTCACGTAGTTCAACGCACACCGCACCAGGCCCAACTCAGCGCCTTGCATTCATGCAGGTGCCGTCCCACCTTCCGCTGTGCAGTAAATGCCATGGCCTTTGGCGCCGACGAACCTGGAAACGGCGCCAAGGATATGAAAGCAGGGTCCGGATCGCACACAAGGCCCTTCATATGCATGAAGGTTGAAACTTGGTAAGTGGGTGGGCTACACGGCGTCCACAGGAGACATTTACACCAGTTCGTGTTCCGACGAAACAGAGCACATAGGGGGGGCAGTAGGGGGGCGAATGGCGACTTGGGCGTCCTGCATGAAAAGAAGACGGTGGGGCAGATGCAGGTTTGCAAACATGGCATATATTCCCAGTGAGGGTATTCCGTATTCGATGTCTTTGTTATACCTGGTCGCATGGTCATCCGCGGGGGAACAGAAAAAAAAAAGTGGTGACAGTGTCACACAGCGAGGCTTTTCGTATGGGCGTTACACGGCATCGAATGCATGTTTTATCTCTCCTTGTTCTAATGCTAGGTACTGGAGTTTAGGGGTGATGACATGGACATGCCGATCTATCTTTTTCTTTGCGGAAAGGATTGATAGTCTGGGCTTCATTGTGCCTTGCGTGCTGACTCTTGAGCCTCTAGAGCTCGAAAGGCTTTGGCAGTCTGCTTGTAACTGTCGTACAAGAGGACTTGGAGTCATTGTCAGCGAAGAAGAGCGTGAAGCAGATGAAGCTTTGCCGAGGATACGCACCAAACGGGACAATTGCCCACGGGGCATTCAAGGCGACGTAGTAAACCCAGTAGTACTGGACCTCAGGACGACTGTACGAAATGCCCGAGGCCCGGAAGTCGCCCCAGTTGGTGCCGTAGTAGAGAGCGGCGCCGTACAGATGCGCCGTGCACACGATGACCTGGTTGATATGGCGGTAGGGCGAGTTTGTCAGGATGGCAAAGTACGTGAGCCAGCTGAGGGGGCCCCATGCGAACTGCGAAAGACGCCGACGGTTAGAAAGGCGGCCTGGGTTTTTATTTTTTTTTTTTTTTTTTTTCATACGTGGCGTTTGTACGAACGGGCATCATGGGAAGGGGTGGAACGCTCCGTTACTCACGGCGGTGATGAACTCGATACAGACTGTGAATACGTCCCGAGTCAGATAGCGAGAGTCGGAGAGCGCGTATTCCTTCCAGAGCTGCGCGAAGATGGTTTGCTGGCCTGCTATATGGGCGCGATTATAAAGGTAGTAGCCTGACCTGGTCAATTTACCTCGAGCGTACGTGAGGGATAGCCGGATTGATGGGGTGCGATAAAAGGTTCGTACCTTCGAACCCGATGTGTAGGAAGCCACCTGTCGATAATTAGCCTCCGGGACACAATTGCAAATACGGTAAATGTATATATATGTACGGAGTATATATATATATATATGAAAAACTTGAAAATGAAAAAAAAAAAATTGAAAAAAAAATGAAAAAAAAAAAAAAAACACCCACACAAGGCAAACCACACAACTGCAAATCGATCCAGCGGTCGTAGCCGCAATGGGCTCTGTACCGTCTGCCAATATGCTAGCCCCGTGACGATGCCCACCATGGCCCCGAAGGTGACCAGGATTCGAAGCTGAGACGAGTCATTGGCGATGTAGGCGGGGATGGAGGCCGTTGCTGGGTAGTATGGGTGGAAGGGAGCGTCCATTGTGGGAGAACAGACAGATATCGAGAGGGAAAAGAGAACTTCTGCCTGTTTCCTCCCCCTTTTTTTTCCCCCCACGTAGGAGAAAGAAGATGAGGCTTATCTCAGCGCACGGTCGGTGCCAGAAGTCGGAGAGGCCAACGGTTTTCTTGGTGGGCAGTGGCTCATGTCGCACGATGCGTGCTCCTTCTGGGGAATGAATGAATTGGGATTGAATGACTAGTTAACTAGTTATGGTTCTAGCTAACAAAAGAGAACACGAGGAAACTGAGACAAAAGAAACTGTGTTTCCTTACGTAATGGAGGCTCCTGCTAGCTGCGCCGGGCAACAGCGAAAGGGGCTGAGGTGGGTCCCGGCTTGAATTGCTTGTTTCGGCACAGGACCGTGGTGGGACTGGAGCGCTAGCCGTTTTGGGATGTAAGTTGACGACGAGGCAATGCAATGGGAAACTCTCCTCATATTACGGGATGGGAAAGAATGACATTCACAGCATGAGAGTGGAGAAAACAGTCATACTTCAAACCCTATAAAGAGAGCAAAAAGAATCACAGTTCAGACTCGCAAGGGCGCTTGCAGCGCGCTTCGTCAACTTTTTTGCATAATTCAAAAGTTGTAATCATTTACGTACATTCTGTAGTACGTCGCCTTCTAAATACAAGACAGAGCATATGCAAGAGCAGTAACCAAGCTTGGATCGCGAGGAATAAGACTATCTCGACCCCGCTAAACCCTCGTGCAACATTCACTATACCGTGGCTTTGCCCGAAGATCCGACTTTTCCAACGAAGAACGGCCAGAGGGTTTCGAAGCAGCGCGCGTGCTTAGTTGTCGCTGACCTTGAGCTCTCGCTTACGCTCAACGTGGCCGCCGATACCACCGCCGATGCCACCTCCAATGCCACCTCCAATGCCAATGCCAATGCCAATTCCAAAGTTGACTTCAATATTCAAGCCAAAAGTAATTTTGGCGATCACCGCGAGAATGTCGTAGCATTGCCGAGAGAAGAAACCGATTTTGGCATCGACTTCGATTTTTAAGGACTCACAGACGGACACCTTTTGCCGGACCAAGACTAAGAGCTCCTGCAACAAGACCTTGAGTTCGACATCAACCTGGACGGCAGCGGCGGCCTGAACAGAAAGTTCAGCACCAAGATGAATCTGGGCCTCGGTGACAATGTCGACGAGAAGACCAGCGCAGGTTCGGTCAATGACGACGACGCCGGGAATGAGCTGGTACTTTGTCTGTACCGTTTGGATGACCACTTGTAATTTGGCTTGAATTTGGACATCAAGGTCAGCAACGACGGCGACATTGCCAGCGGCACCTGCACCAGCAACGGCTTTCGACTCGCTCTCGTGTAAGACCTTGCCATGGCCACTAGCAGCAGCCTCACTGTCGACGCGCCTGCTAATGAAAGCGTTGGGAACATCGAGAATGTTATGAGTGCCCGCTTCCATGCCATCAATGCTTTCGAGGTCCTATTGCAAACATCACGGTTAGAAATAGTGACATGTCGAAGAGGGGCTCGATACATACGGCGACGGGCGCAGCAACCGCGGCTGCGCAGAGAGTAAGCAAGCCCAGGAACTTCATGGTGAGAAAAAAAAAAATTAGGTTCTTTCAAATTGAAGGAGAGGTGTAGAAAGTAGGAGGGTTAATAAAGAATAGATGAGGGCAGTTTGATGGAATTGATTGCTGGAGGAGTGGTGGTATTTGAAATCTGTTGATGGCGTCCATGGCTGATATATATACCCATTTTTTGGGAACATACAAGATCGTTCGTTCCCTCAAGTCACAGCCCATGTCCACGACCCATACAAGATCCCATTTCCCATCCAGTGGACCATCACAAACTACATACCGCAGCCGAGCCACCTGCCAATAGTGAACGCGCGGACACAGCGAGAATAGACCCCGTAGTTTTTCATGGCATGTTTTTTTTTTTTCCTTTTTCTTTTTTTTTTATGAACCCCTTTTTGCGCACATCGCGCCGCGTCATCCCACTTCCACCCCCCGCAACCGGGCTACATTTGTCCATGCCATTGACCATACTCAGCGCGACAAACCTACCTTTGCTCCGTGCCCACGTATAACTCGCCAAGTCAACCATCTTGATATCGCTAATAATCGATGTGGAGACTCGATGCCAGTGAGACAAAACAGAAAGCACCGGATCAGCCTCCATCTGCCGATCCTCGCTGCCACTACTTCTGACGAACCACTCGTGATTGCCTTATCTTTTATTGACTGGGCTGCTTTCCGAGCCTGGTCCATGTCGCATCTAACTATTCATCCTGCGCTTTTCCTACATGCAGAAACGAAAAGAAGCGAGGGAAAAAAAATAAGATATAAAAAAATAAAAATAGAAGAGGAGGCGGGGGGGGGGGGAGGGGTGGGGTGTTTCGTTAGATGAAAGAGTGTCGTCGGATGTCACGGAGGTTCGTTAATCTTCGATCGGGAGTACCGCCGAGTCGGCCGGATTGCTTTGAACTAAGGGTAAAAATGGGGCATTTCCAGCCGAATTTTAAAATATATCCAATTATAACACGTGCTGCGCCGCTAGCTGATCTACGTAATGAGGTCCCCACTTTTATCCCTGTGTTCTCCTTGACCAACAATCACACTTTTCGACTCCGCGAACATTTCGAGAGAAAACACATATGTACGAAAATGAAGTTCCAAAAAAAGCGACTGCTGACGATGATTTCCTCCTTCTTTTCATGAATTCGTAAAGCGCATATAGAAGATATCGTTATCTAGCTACGGCCTTTTGAAGCTCGCCTCGCCAAGCCGGTGCGGACTAGCCCGCGGCCCGCGAAGGATCCCGAAAGAAATAGGGTAGAGCCGCCCTGGAAGCTTCGGCCAGACCAGGATTTGTCACTTCCGCTGCTTCTCTCGCTTCTCTCTGCTGTTTTTTTTTTTTTTTTTTTTCCCCTTGCAGTTTAGCGCACTAGGCTATGTGTCGGTCCTCAGATGACTTTGCTCCGGCCTATACGACACGTGGGCTTTGCAAGAGGACACGAGGAGGAACAGGCGGGTCGGCTTGCCATGACTCGCGGGCCATGAGATTGAGCATCCTTTGTTTCCTCGCTTATTCGACAAACGCTCCTCGCCGAAAGAAAGTGCGTCTAAACTCTAAAATGGTCGATGACCCCATTTTCTCTCTTGGTTGAGCCGCATGATGCGATCTTTCACCGGCATCATCATATCACCGGCATTTTGAGCGTATTCCATCCACAGAAATCGACATCTTCATCCAGCACTAGTCCCCAAGGATCTGATACCCTGCAAGCCACGTTATCGATATCACTCTCATCCTTGACCGATTTTACAAATCTACTCTGCAGGGGCAATTTCAGCCAATCACAAGCTGCATAGCAGGGTTATTCTATGACATTAGTACTTTACATAAAAAGAAAGCCAAATGAAAGTCTCCTAGCGGGACAGTACAGCTAAATTGCCCGCAGCACTGCATCGTAATTTAGCGTATCATCATAAGCGTCGATCTTGCCGTGTCATTTCTGTAAAATGATTCAGGGGGTGATTTTGTACTGATCACAGCAGCAGTAACTAGTTAGCCCTAGAACAGAAGATGTACCTCCGCACACATTTTGCTGTAGAGGTGCTTCTCATTATTCCCTCCCTTTTCTGGCTAATACTATGTATGGCCCTAACTGACAGCTTCATAATCAACGATGATACGCTACGTCCAGCCGAGATCGGATCTCGAGAGGCATTGCCCGCCGCACAAATTAGTCTTTTTGTTCAATGCTAGACTTTCTGCGTCGCGAGGGCTTCGTCTGCGCCATAGGCGGCAGAAGCCGCGACCCATGCATCATCCCCCTTTATCCAGCTGAGTGGACGTAGACGAAGGCATCTCCGCATTCAACATCAAATAGGGAAAGGGCCCACATTCCGTTTTGGGCTAAGCTGCTTCGCGTTTATGGTATTTTCTAATAATACGAGCCGCCCACGTCTGCTGCGTCGACTACGGAATACGTCGTAATAAGCCTGATATTCATCCCAGGAGAATTACGGGCCCCAATCATATACATATGCTTGTCCATCAACCGATACCCGATATTCTGGCTACAACATAGCCCTTTTTGTGGATTGTGAACTGCACTGCACTGCACTGCACTGCACTGCAACCCTGCGGCCCATGCCAACATGTCAACATGTCAACATGTCAACATGTGATAGTTGGAGACCACGCTGACATCGCCGACGACCTCTTCAGCTGAGGGCACACCGCCGAGCCGCTCAAAAAGCTTTGCGCAGAAACTGGTGCATAAAAGAGACGAGTCACATTCTCCGTCCACAATCGCGATGGCCACGCTGGCAACCGTCTGAAATTGCCGAGCCGTAGCTGAAAGAGATAAAATAAAATAAAATAAAATCGATCACGGCATCAAGATCAAGTTCGATATCACCCTTGTATGAAAATTCTACAAGGATACATTGCAGGGACCTCAGATCGGTTATGGTCAAATCGATGCTTGGCACGATGCGCAAAATCCGCCAGAGTCTCGTCGGCAACTAGACTTGACCAGGTGAGTATCAAAAGGGCAACAAGATGAGTGCTCAAAATAATGATCCTTACGTAATACGACGTGATGAAATGAAGAGAACCTTATTTCACTCACATTTTATATGACTGTCTCAAGTACTGCATATGTTTCAGAACCCCCGCAGCCAAGTAGACGTTAAAATAACTCAAGGGCTGAGATAAAGTTTCGCCGGCATCTCCACCGCGGAGATCTCCGGGCTGGTTCCCGTACAGAAAGGCCCCTACGGAATACGTGAGCTGAGGATTGCTCCACTTTACTTGCTTCGAATGGGTTCAGCATGAAGTGTCAAGTCTGCTGCCATAAGCTAGTTTGTTGTGCTTACGGAATAGTTTGCCCGTTCATTGCGAGGTACGGACTACTAAGGCTTGCATATCGCTTCACGAGCTTCCTAACTCACATCGTAAAGATGATTCATGTGTCGTATGCGAGATACATAGAGCGAGATATACAGACAGATATTTACATCACTCATTCTATGCAGCTGAGCATCCTCTAGGCTATGTAAAGGGGGGAAGCAGCCATCAGGCCATTATGGTACCCAACCCCCAAGCCATATGTAACCTGACTTGATATATTCCGTAGCTGCCGGGTTTTCAACAACATTAGCGCGCTTGCCCGAGAAAAGAGACTCCGATTGGGCTCCTCATGAGACTCTGACCAACCCCCGCTACAGCCCCAAACTATCGACTATGTATCGTGCGTGGTCTTCGAAAGACCGATGCTTGGCGTTATCGTCGTGAGACTGCCGAAAAGACGACTCTAGCTGCAAAACCCCTCTTGGCTTCCTGGAGGAATATTCCCATCGTGCCTGAGCAATCGGCATTTGCAACGCTCTCACGGTCTGGACCGCCTCTTCTGCCGTATCGCTGCGAAAGCCGCCACTGTGCTGACGGCCTTTCAAGTCCGGTGCAGCCGGTATCAGGTACAGGAAGGAAGCATGATGGCGAAAATCAAAGAAAGCAATGTGGATGCTGGGTACGGGTTGATAAGTTCGACCGGAGAACAGAAGGTAGAGAAGTCCGCCGCTTCAAAGCTAGAATAGATCAGCAGCCATGAGTGACGAGAAACGAGGGATCGATGGATGATTGAACTTGCCTATGCAGTCTGCGCACGGCCCACGTAGTATATACGGATTTGTTCAGTTCAAAATGCGTATAAAAGTAGCTGATAGATTGATTCTCCTTAGCTCGATTCCCGGTCGACACCTCGTTTTCACACCTTGCAAGGAAACTGGTGTAGAAGGGACTACTTTTCCTGGTCTAATAGAGCACTTGACAGTGATTTCCGAATGGTAAGGGAACTCTCACTTTGCAAAGCATTACGTTGTGCAGTCCTTTGTGCTTTTCATCATGCAATAGCTGAACTATGTCTCAGGTCCTTAGATGGCGATCTAAGATATCCCCCAAGCTAGCCACGATAAGCCTAGCCGCCTCTTCCAAGTAGCCACGTAGTGAGACAAGTGTTTCTGTCTACAATTAGTCTCTCACAGCAGCAAAGGCCTACATAGAAGCACTTACCTAAAGCCTAGTCTCTGTCTATGCAGCAAGAAACAACGCAAACCCCTCCTTTGCCTCAAAGATTCTGCCCATCACTAAAGGTTGTCCCCTCACCAGATATCACAATTACCGTCACCGGTCCCAGGCTCGTGCACTGTCGCCGAGACCTTTGTCCAGCGCCCAGTCTTGCAGGGTGAGCAAGATGCAGTGGTGTCCCTCGTACTCGGGCAGATGACCAAATGGGCAGATTGATCATGAGTCCCGCTCGATTTGATAGCATCGCCCCGATGTATTTGGTCCCCGATACGATGGCCAACTCGGGCTGCCATTGCTTCCGCGGCGTCCCACACTTGGCGGCAATTGAAGTTATCGACCTCGAGGTCTGGCGTTCGCAAGGTGTGCTCGCGGTATAAGATAGTTCTTCCGCTGCTGGGCGTAACCGGCCAGATGGCGTCGCAGGCCAATGATATTTCATATAGCATCAATGCGTCAAACAGACGACCCTTCCGGACGAGAGGCCGTACTTGGCCGGCGTCTGTTTCCATTATGCAGCGGTAATTGGAGAGTGCCTCGTCGGCACGATATTGCAAGTAACTATGTTGAGGGCCGCCTGCCGTCTGAGCAGAGCAGGAGCACCTTGAGAGGTCGTCGAACCGTGTCTTCCTGAATATTGGCCGGCCGAGTTGGTGACCTCTGGAAAGTTCAAGCTCCGCGAATAAAGTTGAGAGCTCAGGACTGTCCGGGATGCGGGCGCTGGTCCAGGCCGATGTAGCCATACCCGTCGGCCGCCCCAAACATCAATATGTCTTCACCCGTGCTTCCGTCTTTGGCCACGGTGATGTTGATGTCTCCCACGAGGTGTCCTCGGCGGCGATTCTTGATGGAATGCTACACCTAGGGATACAGATTGGGCGATTTGCCGCTACACACCTAATACGCCGTGGATCAAGCCTTCGCTGACTGTGCCTTTCAGCAGTTCATTTTGAGGGATCACAAGGCTCAGGACGTAGTGATCTGCGGATCGAGGCCCTGACGGTGATTCTAGCGCCGTCACTTCGCCGGATGAATTGCGTTGTATTCTCTGCAAAGGGCAGTCCCAGAGAAACTCGCCCCGAGCTCCGAGATGCGTTTGATCGAGTCGTCCACAAAGGGGTGGATGTTCACCGTGAATCCGTTCACCTTGATGCCTCCAGCGAGGTGGTTTGACTCGGGAACTGAGCGAAAACCAGACGATATCCTTGCGCAATTCAACCATTTTCAAAGAGTTCCGGGGATTCACTAAGAAGCTCCTTTCCAGAGCTTTCCAGCTTCCATGTTCACTTGGTTAATATTATCTTTGAAAGATTGCGCCAGCCAGACCGGAATCCTCTCAAATGCTTTCACCCAGGCAAGCTCTGCGGAAGTGAAGCTTTGGGGTAGCTTGACGCTCCAGCCGCCATCGCGGGCTGCAGAGGAATTGATAAAGTAACTAGCGAAGACGACGCATTGTATTTTTTTTTTATGGAGCCATGACGTTACGGAGTATGTGTATTTTCTATAGGGGAGAGTAGGAATCAACCCCCGCTAGCTAGATGTGGCTAGTCGTGTGGAGTACAGCTCCGAATATCATTACTCGTGTGAAACATGCGGGCGTTGCCTCCCCCATTGGTCACGCCCCGCCGGGTGACGATGCAAGAAGCACGGCTGTCATTAAGTTCATGATGCCGGCTCCCACGAGAAGTACGTCCATTTTCTTGGTTGCCGCTTTGGTGAGGAGACTTTGGGATAACTTGGCCAGCTTGGGCACGCGGCGCGCGTACAGAATTTCTGCTTCTCGGAGGATCAGCTCTGCTTCGGAAATCGCACCCACGTGTGAGCTGCGGGAACTCTGCGATTTGCGTCACACGTCCGTTTGCGTATTCCCTTAAACGGGGCGTGGCAGCAAGGATATTATTCAGATAAAAAAAAAGAACTATACAATTGGCGGTGTAGCACCCAATTTGAAAACCCGAGAACCCTTGCCCATACGAATGATTCTAGCCGCACGGAAAGTGTTGGTCGACTGCTCACCCCATTCTCTCTCGGTTCTGCATTGCAGACCAATAGACTTTTCCCATGTTCGCTTTCTCCCGTCACGAAGAGACCATTTATGGAAACGCCCATGGGCTGGAGAAAGTCTCGCCCCGTCAAATATGCTGTTGGGCAGGCGGCAGCCTCCACTGTCGACCTCGTATTCTACGCCCTCGGACCGTGGATCTCATGCATGTGTCTTCAATAGGAAGAGCCCGAGTCTTGATTGAGAATCTTCCGCTTTGTCTACGGCTCTTGAACATTGATAATTTCCCGCCTGTGTGCAAGCGGAGGGTAGTGCAACTTCTCTATCTGGATAACCGGCCGGCGGAACCATGCAGGACACGCGGCTTCCAGGCAGCAAGTCCCTGAATAAGAGTCAGTATCACACCAGACTATTCTTGTATATTTTTTTGTCGAATTATAGGGATTGTGAATAAAGTCTGTTACCATGCTTAAGGTTTATGTGGCCATCCTAGAATGCGACGTGCCTGTAAAGCCAATCCAGGAACGATGCCGGACTTTTTGGCAAATTTTCGAAGATTTATTCGAGCAGGCACTCCAGCAAACATGGAAACAAACAGCAAGTCCATTTCATCTTTGAGAGCTGGAATGTTCATAGCAGCAAAAGTTACCCTGACCCGGGGGAAATATACGGTCTTCTCTTGAGCCGAAGCAGTATGTTGAGCAATGCATCTTTCAGAAAAAGCTGAATTCTAAAACCTTGTCTAGAGTACATATGGGCACATGTTTCTTTGAACCCCGTGGGGAGAGAGATTTTCGTGTGTGATATTTCGCTCAGCAACCAGGGCCAGAAGTTGTTTGGAAAGAAACGGCTGGTTTGTCTAAGCCTTATCCCCCCTCAAACCTTACGTTGTACACTTGAAAACTTACAAATTAAATTTTCTCTTTCTTCTCTACACTTCTTTAGTTCTTAGATTAGAGTCATCAAGATCATGTTCTGTGGGCGCTAAAAGGATTCAGTGACTTGGGTAGTTCCCCTATGTGCGCCATGCAAGGTCTGTATCAAGACGGGAAAGTATTCACAGTGTAAGGGCATCCGGATTTAATCAGTTCATCATGAGAAACCATGTCGATTCAAGGTATGCGCAATGCAATTAGAGCGATGCTGAGTTCGAGCAAGGTTCTGTAGATATATGGGGAAAGAATTCGGGCCCATAGTCGGTATATAAGGTTCCAAGACTGATTGTCTACCAGAAGTGATGAGAAAAAATAATTAGCGACTTTATTTAGAGACAGAAAAGCTTAGGCATGCAGTTTGTAATAGAGATCAATTCCGAGTTGAGCACCGTTCGGTTGATCATGTCTTTTCATCATGAGTTGGCGCGGCGAGTTGGCGTGGCACGACTCGACACTCCGACGGGCGTGATAGAGACCAAGTCAACCAAGGCATTTGGCATATCATGGCACAAGAATTGTGAAGCCATGACGTATCTAACGTGGTCATTACACGTGGTGCAAAGGGGGCATACGCCTCGCATTACCTGCGACAGAAGGCCGTGGGGAAGCGGGATGTAAAACATCAAGAGTGCGGTTGTTCGTGCTAACAAGGCTGCTGCAATTACCATTCAAAGCGTGGGACATTTAATCTCTCACGGCAGCAGCAAAAGCCTGCATAGAAGCATTCGCCCGGAGCCTAATCTCCGTCTGCGCAGCAACAAAGAATGTAAACCCCTCCTTTGCCTTATAATCCTGCGCATCACCAGAGATTGTCCCCTCACCAGATATCACAATGACCGTCATTGGTCCCTTCTGACTCTTGATCTTTTCTTCGTCTCCCTCCCTCAAATCAATGCGAAGAACATCGAATTCGCTTATGGGCGGCGAGTAAATTAACGTGTGGCGATGGGATCCGTCACCGCTCGGCTTCACAGGTAATCGCATGTTACCAGCTCTCGTACTCGCGTCCACGAGAAGCGTATCGGCGAATAGATCAATGTTGGAGCGGTCCGCTACTGGACACAAACCGCCGGTGAGCATATTGTTCGAGCGGGCCATGCATTCCAGTATATCTCCCGAGAGGTAACAGTGCACGCCGTCTGCTGGAATAAAAATGCCATCTCCGGGCTGTAGAACGAGAAAGTTCATGCACAGCACCGCAACCAACAACCCTGGGTCTTGCGCCGAGTACTGCGATTGCAGACGACGAACAATCTCCAGCATTGATCCCGAAAATCCCAGCTTCGCGAAATCCTCATCAGATTGCTGTTTAAGCTCCTCTTCGATGGACTGAATAGTCTGCTCATCTGCCTTCAGAATATTGCGGACGACCTGACGCAAAGTCTCGTGAGTCCATTCCGTAGTAGTCCCATCTGGCACGAAGCGCCGCAGGCTCGTGATATTGAACATGGGGGAAATCTTGTCGAGCTCTTTCCAGCCGGCAAAGAGCTCAAAGCGCGAGAGTGCCACCGCGATTTCAGGCTTGTGATTGGCATCAGTGAACTTGTCTGGGCTGGACTTGTGTAGTTTGGCCGCGAGATCTTTGTTGGGGTGAATTTGCAACGGCAGGGCCTTTGCGATGGATAGGATCTATTTCAAAATATGATGAGTTTTGAAGCAAATCATGGCGCAAGGAGGTGAAGATCTAAGAAGGGGAAGGATTCGTACCTTTGGCAAGAAAGGGAGGTTGTTCCCAAATTTCTGGACGGATTCCTCCCCGAGTTCTCCCTACCACAGAGGATTTTCCCAAGTGTCTCTCCGTTCTTGGTTTCCCTTGCCGGATAATCAGGGTAGAGCGGATGCCATTATGGTGAGTTCGTTTTTAAGAAAACATCGAAATATCTCCCGAAATTCTCTTTTTTCCTTTGACGCAGAATTGCGAAAAAAAAAAAAGCGTATGTGGATCGAACCAGCATCTCTCTGATATTTCAATAGCATCATGAATGCAATACATCATGGTGACCTCACGCTGCCACGTACGCCGGTCACGTGTGCTGATGCGATAAAGATGATATATGTCAACACAACGATGTATCCATGTTTATTCATGCTCACAGAGGAAAAGTGGTTTGGATTGCTTAAACACCCCTCGTCTAATTCCTCAGGATTGGACAGTAGTGATTAAATCTTCACGCTGACCTGAAGGTGACAACCCTGGAGCACATTTGTCGGAAGTCCCCACTTTGCCAGGTCGGCGTACGCAAGACTGTGACTCACCCGCGTGCCCACGAGTGGGTCTCTAGCGTCGTGCTCTTTCTCTTCGCCAGGACCTTGTTGCCCAGCCAACAAGGTGGCCATGCGTGCGACGGACTTTTGACCCAGCTGTTGACTTAGCGCAGGCAAAGGGATGTACGCTACAAAGTAGGGCGCCTTGCAGCACCCGCCTAATTTTTGCTATTCTATTAAATTTATAAAAGAAAGTCTTAGTAAATTCGTGTAGGGGGGTCCTAAACCCGTTAACTGTTTACGGAGTACTTCGGTAACTGACCCTACAACCTTCCTTCCTAATTAAGCTATCCGGAGTCGCTATTCCTTCGCCAATACAAATGCCTCCAACTAAATGCACGTATGCAGGCACGTGCCACTACTGATGGTGGGGTACAAAAAGGCCCAGACGTCCGTCCGTCG